>JARFJB010000762.1:1652500-1705000 GCA_036346205.1 Vesta saturnalis
TTCACTGATTATAAACATTCTTCAGGAAATTGTAGTGTGTACAATGAACAGTGTAAACATTTATAATCAATACCAACTGTTTCTGGTTCACCGACATCCATATAATCTCTGGCGAGTTTTAAACATTTTCAGTAAATGCACAGAATAAAAATCGTCGTACACACATTTACAAATTTGAGAATGGGCAACAGTTATTATCAAATGCAGAAATTGTAACCTAAAAGTGTGTATAATGTCGAGAAGCTTTCAAAGTCCGAATTTCAATATAGTTTGATTCAAATAAAGTTGGGTATGGCTCATTCCCAAAATTACACGAACTAAGATTTAGGCGACATAAGTCTCATTAAATCAGCAAAGTATCTTTTAGTTAATACTTTCATCGGCAGATGTCCCCATATAAATTTCCATAAAATGTCACAGAAATTTTAAAATTATTGAATGTTTTTTATATTAAATTATCACTTATTTTATTGGAGTTAAAAATATTTTGCTGCGACAGTGAATTGTTACAGTTTAGGACATGGTTTGATTATAATTACATACCATTATAATACATAACCTATACACTTGTAAGTAAAGAAATCCTTTTTTTTTGTTTATTATAAATTAAATCATTTCAGGTGGAGAAATTGATGATTAGTTTGTTATTCTCAAGATTTATAACAACACTTCTAGAAGCATAATTATTGCCCTGTAATCGATATAATTTTCGTAGATACTTTACGTTAACATAAATATCGATACATTTATGATTATTTCATTCTTGTAGAAGAAAGTGTGTACAGTGTTATGTAGTTCGAAGTTCAACGAAATTATAGATGTTTAATATTTTAATTTAGCACATAGTTTAAATAGATTTCATATTGTTCCAAGTTAAATGAAAAGCAAGTGACATAAATCAGTACATGTATTCAGCTCACCAATTGTTGAGTTATCAATATGTTATGTAAAAATTAGAATATTTATATTACATTGGAATTAAAACGTTGAAATTAAAAAAAAAAATTATTCACTATCAGTGTCACTCTCAGAAGTGGAATCGTTAACAGATATAATTAATGGTTGCACAATCTTCAAAATCTTTTTCAATTTCCCACCACTCTAACATAGACACTTCGGCATGTTTAATGCATTTCTGCCAATATGTCCCATCAATTCGTTGCAAGGATTCCATCCATATTTATTTTACATGGTCATCGTTAAATTTGGAATTATGTCTTTCTATATTTTTGTTGTAGTGTTCTTTTGCAGGTTGCCCACACCAGTTCAGTTGGATTAAATTGACAGTGATATGGTGGTAACTGTAATACTCTGTGTTCACATGTGTGCTATTTCATCTATTTTGTACACCTTTCGTATTGCATTACCTGCAACCAGTTGCAGTAATTCTTTATTAAACATGCTAGGTTCATAAGCTATGTTGTGCTTTAATAGAAATTTACATATTTCTTCCTTAGATGAATTATTTGGAATTGTTTCTAGAAGTTTGGAATGATAACTAGCATTGTCCATTACAATTAAAGATGGTTCTTTTAGGTTTGCAATTAAATTGTTTTCAAACCATTTTGTAAACTCCGCACGCATATCTCCATGGTAGTCTTGTGACTTTGTAGAAAACAAAAGTGAAGCATCGGAAATAAATCCATCTTCATTACCTGCATGAACAACTATAAACCTAAAAAATATAGTTATTTTAGTAGGAATTATAGTGTAATACAACAAACCTTTTTTTTTTCTTCACCCACTGACTTCTTCTTCACGCTTTCCTTAGATTTATCACGCCAGCGTCTTTTGTGCGATCCTCGACTTAAAATCCAAATTTCATATTAGATACAGGACTTTTCTCCTTTATTTTTGTAATATTATCTTAAGAATCGTACACGATTGGCAGCAATATGTGATTATTCCAGTAAACCTCCCCTACATCATCTGCTTTACATGAAAACCCAGTGGAATGTAAGAGACGTCTTAAACTTGATCTACTGAAATCGAAAACTTGACTATTGCTTAATTCTTTTTGTAATGGTGCCAGCGTAACATGTATACCTACGAAAGCAGGTATAGTACTAGACATGTCTTGCATGTTTGTATTTACATTTTGAATGCATTCCATAATTTTTGCTCTTTGCAGCTTCCTTCACATGGTCATCAACTTCGGCGGACTTAGATTTCGTACGTTTTCTGCGCGTAGCTGGTGGTGACTGTGGAGGTTTATTCTCTTTTTGGGTTTCTGTAATACCACATGCTTCAGACGTGCGCTGAAAGTAATAACAGATTTAAATGGAACGAGTGCCCCTTGATTGTCACGTTCCCGTTCAAAATATTAAGCACGTTCATAACTACGAGCTACGTTTGAGATTTAAGGTGCTTATTACGTAGCATTTCTAAAATTTTGTAAATTTTATATAAATTATGTAAAAATGTTTGCAAATTACCGATAATTCATTGTACAAGTTAGTTTTGAAAAAAAAAATGTTTTTTATAAAAAGGAAAGCACAAACGCATTAACAATAATTTAAAAAAATAACAGCAGTTACAGATGCTGCTTCTTAATTACATGGATGAGTCATCCCCAATTTTATTTGAATCAAACTTTATAAAGATGGATGGCCGAGATCCAGAAACAGCTGGAACAGTGTATATTTCATCGTACGTGATACTTACGTATATTGGGAATGTTTGCTTTATTCAAAATTCTTAGTTCTTAAATCCCTCATTAGCAGTACATTGTGCAATCCGCGGAAACTATTGTACAGAAACCGTTTCCGTTTAATTTTTTTTTTTTTATAAAATGTAAAGAAAATTGTAGCAGTACTCAAAAAAATTTCACATTTTGGAAATTTAAAATAGCTTCACTTATGTTTATTATTATAATCCATGTTTGTGACCGGCTTTTTTGGTTTGAGAAAATTGCCGTATTTTAAAGATTACGCAAACACAAATATCTAAAATCATTTTTATCCTGTCAACATTAGGTGTAAGAAAACTTGCTGAGAAATTTAGAGTTTAGATAATTTGCATTATTATCTAAAATAAGGCAATCAGTTCGAAATGTTATTATTACAGTAAATTAAACGAGTGAATGTAAATGTAGGAACAGTTATTTGGTTTACCTTTTTAATTAACACTTTTAGCGCAAATAGTAGTATGCGTTGAGAAAAATTAGTTTAATATTTAACAACTAGACTACTAATTTTGTCTTGTCCTTTCTAATTTTTATGCTTTTTGCAATTTAGAAGCTTCTTTCCAGTGCTATTAACGAACGTTTTTCGTTACTACTATCGTTTGTGTGACTTATCCAACTTACCAGCTTTATACTACTGTCTGTTTTCTGTATAACGTAATAAAACCCATGGGAGCCGCTGAACACTGCTCTGGTCCTTTTACACTTACTAAGCAATTTTAGGTAACATTAATTAATAACTATCAGAAATGTGTTTCAAGCCTAACCAATTTAGGTTAATAATACACACGGAAGAAAAACTAGATACGAAATGTCATAAAATGGATGGTTATTAAGAAGGTATCAATGTATTTACAGTAGCGATAAATCCTTTAAACCTGTGATAACTGAGATATCCACAAGAAAACGTAAATAAAGATGAACATGCATACTCAGACAGTACAGATGGATACCATACAAGGTGAGGTACTTTTTAAACTTGATTTTAAACGATTTATATGATAATGACATACATGACTAAGGTATACGTTAACTACTTTTGCAACCTGGTGTGATAAGATTTTTTTCAAAAATTCATGGTGGTGAGCAGCAACATTGAGTTGGCCCCTATGGCGCAAATTTAAATGATGTACGTCAGTACAAAAAGTGATTTTAAGGTAGAGGTGAGAAGGTAAATGAGAATGTATAATTTTATGGTATAACCAGTAGATCAACCTCCGTATATTAATCTTAGACAGGATTTTTGCAGTTTTTCGATTCACTGTACATCAGCATAGGAGAGAAAGGGAACATATAACACATCGCGTAAGTTATTTTGAGAAATGACTATAGAGTGAATAGAGTCACACAATTTTTTTTGGTATGGTCGTAACATATACATTGATTAGCCTAGATAAGCTTCAAGGCACTGTAACCACGCTGCAACAGTATATTTATGTGAGCGCCAAAAAGTTAAAATTGCTATTGAGAATAACACCAAGATTTCTGGCTTTGTTTAGAAAAGGGATGGATTCACCTCCGATATACAGTTGTAAGTCACCTAGATAATCTCGATTAACGTCAGAGGCGAAAATCATAGCTTTACGTTTTCGTAGGTTTAAATGCAGAGATTGCATTTAGAGACAGAATCCCCATGACAGAATAGTGCACGTATAAAGTGTGTACAGAAGGGGACCTAGCATGCTACCTTGGGGTACGCCCGATGTTAAACCCCTGGGAAATGAAGTACTATCACCACGAGCTACCCTTTCAGTTCGATCAGATAAGTAATTACCAATCAGAGCTATTGCACTTATGCTCGTGATATGCTGTGGTCCAAGAAGCCAAATGCTGTAGAGTAATCGAGCAAAACCAATATCGTGCACAGGCTCGCGAACTGTGTCATTGCACACATTTAAAAGATCTGCGTCGCTACTATGTTTCGACCTAAAGCCTGGTTGCGTTGAGGTGTTTTAGTTTTAGGTATGGGTACTACACATGCTTCGAATTAAACAGATTCATCTCATCAATTCCACTATACAGGGTGTTTCGTGCTACTGGTTCGTTGTCTCACTTGTACCATTTTTTGTAACTGTACAGTTAGGGATAGCAATTCATTTATAGAAAATAAAGTTGCTATAATCTCTCTTATTTTAAATGAAACGACTTATATTTTATTTGTTAGTTTTTACGTGAAATCTTAATGCTATTTTGTAAAACATATCTTATACCAAACAAGTTTCGTTCTTGACATATATTTATTTTTTTGAAAAATATTGTCATTGAAGTACACCTTAAAAAATTTTCATTAACTTAAAGTAGGAGCTGTTTTCTTGTTCTTTGGCAATTACTAAGGCAAGTTTGTACTTTCTGAAATATTACCCGCCGTTGCTTGATTAAATACTAGGTGGCCTAGAGAGGTACTCAAATTTTCTGAAATTTAAGCAACAAAAAGGTTAGTTTTTCGAATGGAACACACTGTATATTTTTTCAGTATTTAATACAATAGCTGAACAACTATGATAATTAATAGCTTCTACGAAACAAAATATTTGGTATTTAAAATACTTATCTTTTTGTTTTTTTATGGTATATTCTTGTATTACGTTGGCCATCTTCAAGGCAGTTTAACAATATTACTAGTTATTTTTTACTCAAATTGTATTCCATAGTTGGCTTTATACGTCTATCAAACTGTGGCATTAATAACAGGTTTATGTTTGCGTTTTCACTTTTTTAAACGTCATAAATTTGTTTCAACATCTGAAACAATTCTCGAAGATTGTATTACAACTGACGAAGTGTTATCGAAACGTTTAGATTTGTGTAACGTAATGTAAAAATACACCATAAAAAACTCAAAAAGATAAGTATTTTAAATATGTGTAAATAATGACGAAAGTGTACATTTTTATCAAATATTTAATATTTATATTGATGTACTTCTGATTATGGCCTTCTCTGATCTAAAATTTAGCAACCTATGTGTTATTTCTCAGAATAGTTTATTATAATATTAATTTTTTTAAGAAACTATTAATACACCGCGGTCAAAAATATCCCACACAGCATAGTACAAGTTTGGTAAACAATAAACATAACCTCTAATAATTGTGTTCAATAATGTTCCTATTGTTTAGTGTTGTACAGTACCATATGAGAGGCGACAAATGGTGACTAACATCATGTTTCATAAGAGCGGCTGTGTCAATGATTATTGACACCGTTGTATTATATGCAATAGTGTATTAATGAAAGTTGTGGAGCTATAAAGGTTATATCAAATACCGAATAAATATACAGGGTATTCCATTTGAAAAACAAAACTTTTAGATATTTGAATTTAGTAAAATTTGACTAAATTTTTGGCATAAGGTATGTTACACAAAATAGTATTAACATTTCACATAAAATCTAAACATCGAATAAAATGTAGGGCATTCCATTATAAAACAACAATGATGGCGACTTCCAGTATAACCGGAAGTGATTGAAAACTAAAAATATTTTGTATAAAATGATTACTGTCAAAGATTCCGAAATGTAAAGTTTCAAAAAACACCATAAATGGGAAGTTCATAAACATCTAATGAACCAGTTGTGTGAAGCACCTTGTTTAATACAACTGAATAGAAACTGTACGATTTCAGACCTCTCTATCAGCAATATTAAATTAAGAAAATCCCCATTACAATAAAGTAGGCGCAGATATTAAACGTTTAATGACTCAGTTGTATGGAACACCCTGCATAATATAACTTAAATTAAGAAAATCTGCATTACAAAAAAGTAGTTTAGATAGCACACAAATTACTTGCAAAAAATAATGATTAAAGGCAAACTATCAACTTTAATATGCCATGACAGAAGTCTAAAGCCATTCAGTTAGCATACTAGTTACATTAAATGAAACTCGCTTATATCCTTAAGATATTACAAATAAACGGTAACTATAGGTAAGTCATTGAATCAACGATAGGTACACACCAACCAAATGTATATGTGTGCATGGTATGTGTGAGCGATTGGCATTCACGGCATGTACAACTAAAAAGTGAACCCCAACTGAGTGATAAATTATATTGGTGATTCCACCACGTGTTTACGATGGGCAGGTTTGTATTTACCACCACTGCACAGTACACTAGCAATCGTTTAGGCAGGTGCAGTCAGTGGTCAGAGAGATAATCGTTCAATGTGACAATATAATGATTATTTACCAGAACGGAAATCAATCTGGAAGTAAATACTTGAAGGAATCTCCTAGAATAAGAGAGACAACCCTTAAACCTAGTTAGAACACATAAAGTTTATGAACTTACCACGTGGTTTCAACACTTCTATAAAAGCGCACAGATTCGAATAACTCTTCATAGGAATGGTTTATTAGCGAAACACTAAGTAGGCACCTTCCTTAAGGTAGTGTCGTAACCTAAATTAAGCTAGCAAAATTTGTTTTGCAGGAAGTTATAATTACAAAGGATAGGTCAAGATGGACAAGCAGATAAAAAAAGACACACCAACATGAAATGTTTGTATTTGTCGTATAATAAAATAATTTCATGCTATAGGTTAACTGACAGTTTATTGTCCTAATGTCAGGACGATATGTTAAAGTTAGTTTTAGCGGCCTCGATCGCTAATGTATAACACTTACTGTTGACTGTTTTAATTGAAAATTAAATTAGTGCCATTTGGCATTTTATAAAACTTAAAGGAGTAAACATGAATTAATAAATCCATAAGTGACTGTGGATATTTTCGCAATTCTTAAACGAAATACTAGGTACTCGATTAAATAACATAGAGTGAGTACATAAAGTTTGTCGCCCTCGCCTCCCATTATTTTCTGGATTACAGAAAGGATTTTTAACGAAACTTTGTGTTCTTGTATAAGAACATGTTAGTTATTTTTTACCTACGAATGACAGTTCTAAATATCAAAATGGCGGCTAGGTTCAATTTTGGCACTTTTTTTCTTGCGAAAATCATTTAGGATGGTCTGTCTACTCATCCTTAATTCAATCCTCAAATTTCAAAATAATCGGATGAGTCGTTTTTAATTGGCAAAGAATTTTATTTCCACCTTAGGGATATGCTGATTTTTCTTTTGGTTCCTTTGTGCCGGCTATAATCAGGGGTGTAACAGTTATGGTTTTTAACGTGTTTAGTGTAGTTCAACTGTCTTTATCAAATAGTTTTGAACTTTTACTAATTAAGATTAGAAGATAAAGCGACAGTGAGACTAATCGAAATTATTATGCCGCTGTTGGTCTCTTTAATGCATGGCTCCATCAAGGTGCTATATTCTGAAAATACCTTCATTAACTAGTTTTTAAATTCCAGACAGTGTGAACTGTAAAGGATGCTGTACGATCGGGAAGCCTTAAAATTAGCAAAGAGATTTTGATCCTAGCTGAAATGGTTAACAATCAGAACAAGCATCTGCGATGTTTCCTGGTCATCGGTTAAAAATATTTTAAAAGTGAATAAATTTCAACCCTATAAAATGCAAAAATCTATGAATTGACCGAAGTTGATCCTGACAAACGACTTCCATTTTGTGAAGAAAGAATTACGGCAAATCATTGTTTTTGGGGAGGAGCATACTCAGTTTCCTCATAAAATAAACGTGTGGGCAGGAATTTTTGGAGAGAATATCGCAGGTCGAATTATTTAGATAAAAACTTAAATGGAAGTAGATACTTACAAATGCTAGAAAATAATATTACTTCACAAATCAGAAATGTTGTTCCCGTAGTTCCATGTGAAAGTCACATTTCAACAAAATGTTGCCCCTCTACATTATTTTAGGGATGTGAGAAATATATTTGGGCGATGGATTGTTCGTCGAGGTGCAACAGAGTGGTCACCTTGATCGACCGATCTGTCACCCCTCGACTTTTTTCTTTGGGGTTATGTCAAATCTGAAGTTTATAAAATCCAACCAGATTCGGTAACATGTAAACGCATTACTGACGACGGTGCAAGAATTTCAATACCTCTTAAAATAGTAATTATTTAATGTTTTACCTACCGATTTGTTATTATGGTGTTAAATAATGAATATCATTGAATAATTAATTTATCCATTTTGTGAAAATAAAATTCTTTTCCAGTTAAAAACAATTTTGAAATTTGAGGATTGAATTAAGGACATGTAGATGTTTCTAACGGGGTGCCACATGATCCCCTCTCCCATTTTTCTTTAAAAAAAAATATCCCAGAATTGTTATTTTAATTTTATTATTTGCCAAATAAATGATATTTTTTAGTGGCATAATAAAACAAGAAAAAAAATGTATTAAAATTTTGAAAAAATACAAAAACATACTTATACCTTTTTTATACCAATTTTTTTCCAAACTTACAATAAAAACTTTGTAAGAATATAAGTTAACATTTATTAAAAAATATATATACAAAACATCGGATACAAAATGATTCATAATCTGAATACAAAATCATTTCGGCATTCTCGATATCGTCTTCCTCAGTGTCTGTCTCCATCAATTATTTTGCTTAGGTTTCCTTTCTTCTCGTCACTTTTTTCTCTTGTTTTTCCTGTAGCTTATTTTTGCAATATGGGTGATATTTTGGAAGAATATATTCTAAAAAACTAGTTCTATTTAGATGCACAAAAGTTCTTTTAGTGCTAACTTTGGTTTTACAGCTGGTTCAGCACGACAACTGAATTTATTAAAAAGGAATTCTAAATCACAAAAAAAAATTATTAAAAAAAACTTGTCTTAAATCTGTTACATAGTGTGAACTTTAATACAAGAAGTCTAACGATACTTTGATATTAAATAATTTTGTCTTATGTGATGCAGGGTGTCGATAATTTGGTTCCAAAAATGATCAACTTTCAAACCAATTTCTCTTAAGATTTCCACATGAATCACCCTGTATATTATTTCACTATCTAAGGCAGAATTTAAATCCAAATATTTTTTGTATTAGAAGTGTATTAAAATTCTGGACCGTTATCAAGATATTTTCCAAAAACAACAAATATGGCCATTTCATTAGTGAAATATTAAACAAAATTGCCATGGAAAAACAACAATGTTTATTTAACAAATAATTTTGACATTACGCTTCCGAAAGATAAGTACTTTAGCGCATATTTTATTTTAAAAAAAGAATGTTTCAATGACATGATTTTTGTATTGGGGAATAGTGAAAAAAATTGTTTTTTAGCAAGTAGTTTCCCGTAAGGCGCCATCTAGAACCAATAAGCTTTAGCAGACTGCTCTAGCGTTTTCTTGAAACAGGGAGCGTAGATCACAAAAAGGAAGAACGGATCAAAACGGTTACAAATAAGGGAAATTAATTAGCAGTTTTGTTGACAGTTATAGAAAATCCAAACATTAGCCAGCCATATTCAACTACACCAGGCTCTGAGTGAAAATGACTTTCAGTGTAGAGTTATGTGAGTGGGCTAGATTCCGTCTTAAAGAAAATCCATTATTTTTTATGAACGTCTTATTTCCTGATGAGGCGACATTTCACAACAATGGATACGTCAACAAGCATAATTTTAACTATTACGCTACGGAAAATCCAAGAATCATATCACAAATCGACTACCAACATCGTTGGTCAATAAATGTTTGGGGAAGAGCATGTGGTAGGACTTTACTTTTTTAACGGTGACCTTACCGGTCAATTGTATTTCGAATTTTTAACGAGCGATTTACCTATGTTGCTTTTAAATTTACCACCAAATATGTGGTTACAACAAGATGGAGTTCCAGCCCATTTTTTGCGACAGATCGGAGCTTTGTTAGATAATACTTACGAAAATCGTTGGATTGGAAAAGGGGGACCAGTTAGATGGTCTGCAAGGTCGCCCGATTTAACCAAACTCCACTTTTTACTATGGGGGTATGTAAAAGACCTTGTTTGTACGGAACATCCAACAATTGACCAGAACATGCGACAAAGAATAATCAACGCGTTTGCAACAATTACACCTGCAATGCTCTGAGATGTAAAAAGGTCCTTTCAAACAAGAATAAACAGATACCTTGCATAAAATGGAAGACATGTTGAACATATTTTAAGATAAATGAGCTACTGTCAAAATTATTTTTTAAATAAACGATGTTTTTCCATGGCAGACTACTTTTTTTTAATACTTTATTAATAAAATGGGCATATTTGTATTTTTTTGGTAAGTATCTTAACGGTTCACAATTTGAATACATTTGTAATACAAAAAATATTTATATTTAAATTCTGCATTAGATAATGAAATAATGTAATTTTAAAATCTTAAGAAAAACTGGTTTGAAAGTTATCATTTTTGGAACCAAATTGTCGACGTCCTGTATAAAGTAAGAAAAAACTATTTAATGTCAAAGTATTGTTAGACTTCTTGTATTAAAGTTCACACTATGTAACTTGGACAAAACAGATATAAGACCGTTTTTTTTTTAAATAACTTTCCAGGCGTGCAAAACGATTTTTTATCGTTTTTATTTTATTTCTCGTAATTAAATAAACTTTTGGGAAATAAATAACAACGCGAAAAAGAACTAAAATATGCAAAAAATACAAGGTGTGCAATTAAAAAATACATTTTATGTCGTTATACTTTTTTGGATCACTCTGCATATGCATTTGCATTGAAGCGAGGAGTTAGAAGCTGCGGCTCAAAAAGATTATTTACTATAAAACCAACCCATATATATGGGTTAAATTCATACTGAACCGATGGTTCTCTAACAAACCGAGTATTTTACATGAAGGTTGTAGTAATTTACAACTCCATTATTAGTAAAATTGTTTTCATCAGCTCACAAAATGTTATGTAGAAATTGTGGATTTATTTTTGCTGATTGTAAGACCATCTACAAAAATTTAGACGCTTTTCAGCGTTTCCCGGGCATGTTGCAGATGAAAAGCTCGCCGATGATCATGTTTGAGCACCTTAAACACTCGCGATTAAGACATTTGGAGCTGATGGGCAACTCCACGTGTGCTAGAATTGTTATTTACATCAATAATTCGTGCACTATTTCTTGGAGTTCTTCTGCTTGGAAAACGCGCTCGGTACTCTTCAACTACCGCGTTAGAATTGCCATCGCAGAATCCATAAACACAATGGATATCGGCATATTCTTCATTTGAAAACGTTCTTGGCATTCTGTATTGTAAGCGTTTTTGTTGGCATTGTTGTCTCAAGTTGTTTATCGACATTAACATTGAGATTGACACTAACACGTCAATTTGCAGAAATCGCATCAATTTTTGTTGTCCAAGGTTACCCACGTAAAATTTATGTCCGTACAATAGTAAAAATTTTGGCCAAAAAACTCAAAACCAAGTGTAAAACTCAAAAATAAAAATTTGTTGATAAAGAACTGGGCAGGCATGCTATAAGATCGAATCAGTGGCGTAACACAAAAAAAATCGGATGAGTAGAAGGGTGCCCTCCAAGAATACGGATTGTGCCAAAATCGCTACAAAATAAAATAAAAATATTTCCATTTAGGAGATTTTTAAGAAACAATATTTAAAATATTCAAATTATCGTGCATTTATCTCTGGTAAGAAAGCGTTTTAGGACAAATCCCCATTATCGTCACGTGTTCTATAGATTACTGAAGTTACCAAGATTAAACCTGAATTACCCTATATACTGCACACGGTGTATGTACTATCTAATCAACATGTGTAATTAGTGAGTATGAATTATCCATAATGGTGCTAGTGCTAGTTTGGTTCTGTATAGACATCCACCTCCGCGTTCTATTTTTTTTTCAATACCTAGTTGTAACATTGCCTGATTAACAAATGCGTTAATGGTTGCAAAAATTTATCTTATTTCTGTTGTTAATAAAAAAGAATCACTGTTCTTGTAATTAGAACCCATAATCAGAAAATTATTTAGGAGATATATTAAGAGTATGTTATTAAAGGGACCTGTAATAAGGCAGGTGCTCGGGGTTCCAAAATGAAAGTTTATTCTTTTATATTTCCAGTTTTTTTATTGTTAATGAACAAGTTAAAAAATTTGTATTTCAATGTACTGCAGATTTTTATTTTTCAATCTCGCTGAACTAGATAATGTAAATGTATTCTCTTTCACACACATCTGTGAAGCGAAAGAAAATATAAAACAGCGTGAACTTACAAGAGCCAACCTGTAATTTAAAATATTGACGTGTGACATTTAATGAAGGGTTATTAAATATACAGAAGAAAGAATAATTTATCAAAGTATGACTTTAGTCTTTCATTATAAATGTGTTTAATGATGTTTACAATTCAACGAATAAACCCAAAATCCTTGATAGCCCCCATGCGACTTTACTATCTAAAAGTAACTTCAATTTGTTCGCTCGAAAAGCAAAAAACTCACGTTTTCACTTTGTATCGAGTAAAAACGTTTAGTGAACATATGTAGGTTGCGTTTTTTCTAAAAATTACATGATTCAATAACGTCCCCATTAATTAACACGCAGTATACATAAAAATTTTGCTTTGTTTTCTACAATACAATTTTAGTTTACATCTCTCAAAACTTTTGAGTACTAGAATTTATGCTGAAATTTATAATTAAAGACGAATGTTTTAATTATCATTAAGTCCTAAATTCTATAGGTCGTCCAACTTAAATTATGATGTTAACAATACACGATGTAAATTAAATTTTCTCTTTTCATGACATTTTTATCGTTTTATCTTGTTTGTGTAATTTATTTATTTATTTTTTTTTTTAGACGTGATCTCTTATCATAAAATGTGATTACGTAAGGATTTGGAGTTAACGTCATGGTACAGTTTGTAAATATTTTCGTGCAGTGCTTATGTTACACAGAAGAAAATTTCATAAAACACTGCCATATTTGTATACAGGGTGTTTCAAAAAACGTTCCGATAATTTCTAGGGTAAATAGAATATTAAAAAATAACGTTAGTTGTTGAAAAATTTTTAATATTTTGTACAGGAGCGGGGTATTTATTTTGTCCCCAAACTTTTTTATTTAATAATATTTTTTAAACAATTTGCCACAAAAAAGGTACCTTGTTTAAAGTCACAAAAATTACTGGTTTTGGAGTTATTTGGAGATTTTAACATGTTTTACCTAAAATAAGAAAATAAAAGAAATATTGAATTAATTTGATTTACTTAAATTAAGTAGGCTTAGACTGCAGACTCGCGATTTTTTTTTTGTTTGACAGATTCGTTTGACACACTGATATTGATAGTTTTGGTTTGTTTAACAAGTAATAACGCTTTTTTACTATGCCGATATGTTGAAAAGGTGAATTTTGGTAGACCACGAGTGGCAAGAATTCCTCAAACAGAAGAAAATATTTTAAATCTAGTTTTTGCGGGCCCCACGATAAGTGTAAGAAATGTGGTAAGGGCAATTAACGCAAGTGTTTCTACTGTACTTCGTGTATTAAAAGAACACTTATTGCTCCCGTTTCACTACAGTACAAGTATTATTGCCTGAAGTTATTTTTTTGAGGAGAGACTTTTGCGAATTATTACAAGAAAGAATGAGACAGAACCATGATTTTTCACAAAATATTCTTTTCGCCGATAAATCAACTTTTACTGGGCAAGGTATGTTTAATAGTCATAGCAGTAACATCTGGGCAGAGCAAAATCCAGTGGTTAAACGTGTAACGCATTATCAACATAATTTTAAGTTGAATGTATGAGCTGCTTCAATAGGCAACCGCCGAAATTTAAATGGCGATGTTTACTATGAATTTTTGGATAATCGTTTATTTCCGCTATTAAAAGATTTGCCTCTTGATCTACGGAGAAATATGGTTTTTATGCATGACGGTGCTCCACCTCACTTCAGTAGATAAGCTAGAAGATGGCTCAACGAGCATTTTCCAAATCGTTGGATTGGTCGAGTGCTGATGCTCCTATCCACTGGCCACCAAGGTCCCCTGACCTAAATCCCATGGATTTTGATGTGTGGAGTTTAGTTAAAGAAAAAGTATATTCAAGCGAAATAAATTCTATTGAAGAACTTCAAGCGAGAGTGAAAATAATTTAAGAATGTTAATTCAAGAACCAGGGCCACTCATGTTTTCACCAGAAAAACGTTTATGATTATGTATTCGTGAAAATGGTGGGCATTTCGAACATTTAATGTAAAAACCCGCACCTACGTATTCCATTTTTTTTTTCTGTTTGTTTTGTGTTATTCGTTGTTTTTTTTTTAAATTGTTTCCATTGTATGTTCTGTGTTAATGTCATACAATTAACACATTTTTTAAGTTCTAAATAATTTACAATATTGTTACCTCATAGTTGTTTCTGAAACATTATTCCCTGAGGTAGTTCGTTCTCGCGCATGAAAATTATTAATTGTTTCATTTTAAAACAATTTATTAATTCGGTCAGCATTAAAACCTAATATAACTCCAAAATCAGTCATTTTTTTTACTTTCAATAAGAATATCTTTTTTGTGGCAAATTGTTAAAAAAACTCTATTTTTGCCAAAAAATATCGCCATAAAAAAATTTGGGAGCAAAATAAGTGCCCCCTTTAGCAACGCTCCTATACAAAATATTAAAAATTTGTTAACACTATCTTTTATGGCGTAATCAAAGGTATTTGTGGTCTAAATTTCATTTAGGTATCTTAAACCGTTTCAGAGATAATTAATGAAAAGGATTTTTGGGGTCACTTCTACAGGGCCGTTTCTTCTTAAGGAGGCATTTTCGCACACATGTTTATTAACCAAACGAACGTTATTTTTTAATATTCTATTTGCCCTAGAAACGTTTTTTGAAACACCCTGTATATTATTTCGTTCGATATCTGAAGAAATATAAAAAGAGTTTCTAGCATTTGCAAATCGCTTTGACGAAAAAAAAAGATTACGTATAGGCTTTTCCAGTTATTGCATTAAGATAGTATAGGGAATGTGATATTTAAAATTCAAAATACGTTAGTTACTGAGCTTTAACAAAAAAGTTTGCCAATTGCATGAAAAACGTGTTACACAGAGGAATTATGCTTTTAATATTTCTTATAAACATGTACCTATACGTACTAATTAATTTCATTTTATAGAGAGCTTAGCGATGATCTTAATATATCTGATACCGACAGTGAAGATGAGAAAAGTTACCACCACCTTCATCGCATAAACCTTCCAACATTCATATAGTCGAAAAGTAAGTCATAATATCATAATGTGTACACAAATATACCTAATATTGTTATTTTTACAGATTGGTGTCACCAATTGCCGCAACACCAGCTAGTAATCCTGTGATGGAACGTTTGCCAGAACCAGTATCACGTATGTCGACAGCTGCAAGTTCTACAAGTGATTCAGGATCTGATTCGGAATCTGATAGTGATTCAAGTAGTGATGGTACTGGTGAAGAAAACGTAACAGCAACGAACACGCGTGTTTCGCCTGTAGCACCAACCCCTCATATCTCGCCAAAACCTGAAGAAGAAACAAAACCAAGATGGAATTTGGCATCCTATTTGGACCAAAATGGAGTAAAAGCAGAGACAGTGCAATCACCGCGTGTGCAATCACCTTCTCAAAATGTATCCTGTAGTAATGTATCATTAAGTTCATCAAATATTCGGAGGAACTGTAGTGATGATTCAGATTCTAGTGATTCAACTAAGGATTTGGATAGCGTCGTTGCGGAAGCTTTCGCTTCTAAACCTCCAGCACCTTTATTATCTAGTTTTTCAGAATCTGATGGTAGTATTAAGAATAAAAGTCCTAAAAGACGAAAACGACCAATGCCGTCTGTTACGAATTTGTATGACAGTGATAGTGATAATGACCAACGGACGATAACCAAAATTCCTAAACCAGTGAATCGTGCAAGTCCGAGACCTAAGTCCGCATGTTGTATCAGCGATTCCGACGTGGAATCGAACAATTTTATAAATTCTAATAGTGAATCAAATAAACAAAGGCTGCCAAATGTAACAAAAAAGACGGAAACGATTAATCAAAAACCTAAATCAAACAGAGGTCGCCCTCGAAAAAATAAACCACCATCCTTAAGTGGATCTGATGGTGAAGTACGGGTAAAGAAGCGGGGTCGACCTCCCAATAATAACAAAGTTATTAAACCGTTAAGTGGATCTGAAAATGATACCCCAGTGAAAAAACGAGGGAGACCACCCAAACGACCTCCTTCACCTAGTAGTTCAGATGATGAAAAGAAACCCTCAGTATTTGATAAACCCTTACCACCAAGAAGGCGGACTTTATCAAAACGAGATATGTCCAATAGCGATTCTGATAATGAGAGAGTGAACAGTGATACTAAAGGGTCTCAGAAAGATTTACAGAAGTTTGGCTTATCCAATCGTCCAAGTCAAAAGAAATCTTCAAAGAGTGAAGATAAGGATCGTAGTAAAAATAAAGATGATTCAGATAACGATGAGTGGGGTAGAATACATAAAAACAAAATAAGAAATCACTTAATAGATAGAAGTCTTGAAAGAAGTAATAGTTCGGCAGTTGTTAAGGAAGGTAAACAAAAGCGATCTACAGACTCTCCTAAGAAAAAAGAGACAGTTGTACCTTGTCGAAGGAAAGGACGGTCGAATTCTTCTATGAAGAGCCAACCGTATTTACCAACTACCACCGATTCGGATAGTAGTGATTCGGAACACGTAGTGGTGAAAAAGCCTTCTCTAAGTGTCCCACAACGAAATCGTAGCCAGTCCAGTAGTTCGGAAAGCGGTGTAAACAGCAATAGGGAAGACCGATCGTCAGATAGTGATCATTCTCCACGTAATGTTGTGAATAGTAGTAAGGTAGAAAGTCCTGTTAAAGTTGATACAGGAGGAAAGGCTATTCAGGATAAGAAGAAAAGTGATACACTTCGGAAATTATTTACACCTAAACGAGATTCCGAGGGTGGTAAAGGAGGAGGTAAAGGTGGCGGTAAAGGTGGTGCTAAGGGGGGTAAAGGAGGAAAAGGAAAAGGCGGAGTTAATGTCATCGTTGTGGATGGAGATTATGAACGTAGTAGTTCATCTGTTGAAGATGAAGCAATGCCAACAGTATCAAATCCTTCGTTATTATCTCCAATTCCTAATAACGAAGGTAAAGTTGTTACATCACGCCCTTGTTCTGTTAGTGAAATTGTTAATCCTATAAAGACTGAGTTACCAGTTGGCGAACGTGCTAAGTTTGAAAGAGAAAGTGTATTAGTGAGAATTGACTTGAGTAGATTAGATTTAAGTCGTTTAAGACATATACCAAAATTATGTAAAAGACAATCAGAAGAGCTTCGTCAACGTGCCGATTTAGCAGACACAAGGCAAAGTGTTGAAGTGAATAAAGTTAAGACTGAACCTTCTAGTTCTCCTATTGAAATAAAAAGTTCCACATATACAGAAAATGTAAATAAAATTAAAAGTGACAGAACTACCGTAATAAATGAAAGTGATAGTGATTTAGCAATTAGAAAACCTGTTTGGAAGAAGGAATCAGATTGTCAAAATCAAAATTCATCAAACTCTAGCAATAAGCGTAAAAGGCTTAATAGCTGTAGTTCGATATCTTCGTTATCTACTGCAAGTAGTATATCACATGGTAGTAGGAGGAAAGAGCACAGAAAGGATAAAAGCAATCATAAAAGTAAAAGACGGAAAGAGGAATTGGAAAATTCTCAAAGATCTCATGTCGATAATGACAATCTAACAGATGTTCCTCCTACTAATCATGAAAGGAAAGGACCAAGAACACCTCCTATGCCATCTCCCGCAGAACGTAACTGTAGTAATTGGTCTCAACCTATAAGAGAGTATCATTCATACTTTGAAAGAGTAGATGAACCTTCTGAAGATGAGGAAAGGTAGGTATCAATTTTTTTGATTTTGTTTTGCTGATATTCTGCCTTTTTTAATTTAATAAGAGAAACATAAGAAACGGCTATGTTTTCTTGCAAAACTTGACAATTTCTATTACTGCATATATGAGTACAGACCCAGAACTGCTGTAATTTCTAGTATATCTTATTAAGCCCTTAACAATAATGATATGTAGTGATGGCAATTTTTGTGCACAATAATCACGATGGTCAATGCATAATTTATTTGTAATTATAACGGCCACTACCTTTATAATCTTAGCAATTACCCTGATCACTACAGCAACTGACCTGTTGTATTGCACACGACGATCAATACTGATCACAATACTGACATAAAGTCCAAGTTGATCGTAATTGACCATTCGCCGGCTTACCATTTTGTAACATTAATACGAAACACTTTTAATAACAGTCATTGTGATCTAGTAGTTCGTTACAGCCAAAATATTAATTAATATCTAGAACACAGTACTTGGCAATCTGTCAGCTATGCTCAGTTGTTTGGTCATTTGAGTTCTTACTAAAGGAGTGGTGTACTATGAGAAATGATGAAATTGATAAAATTAGTTACTTGGTCTATATCTGCTTTACTTTTATAAATGTTTAGATCATCATCCGTATAAAACAATGTACTCGCCCATTCGGCTGACTTACTTGGAATGCATAACCTAAGTTGCTTCGAAAGATTAATAAATGTATAGCAGATTGTTTCTGATTTCACCATATCGCACCTTAGATGCAAGACTGGCATAACCCCTGTAATGCAGTTTTTTAACAAATGAAGACTGTTGAATGAGTCAGCAGTAAGTTATTCGGTATTGACTTTAGATTAAGGTGGGGCACAGATGATAACAAAATAATCATCACCATTCGATAAAATACTCTAAAATTAAAAAAAAAAGATGACGTGCTAGTCTTGCAACCGAACAATATCTTTTTTTTTTTAATTTCAATGAGTATTATGTCTAACTAACTTTCAATAGAAAAAAGGTTGAAGGAAAGATTTTATTTTTTACTTGAATAAACATGGAATGCTTCAATTACATGACATCTAAAAAATAACAAAAATTTTACACAAAAGAAAAGGCTGTATCAGTTGGACTTAAGCTGTTGATGAAATGTGTGTTATGGTTTTTTAATGAAAACTTTTTTACACAGTCCCATCAAGCCAATTTTCCTTTTATTTGAAATTTTTGCTGGCTATGGGTATGCTCTATTTGGTTCCAAAATATTACTTCACTCCATAGTACTTTTTCTCCATCTTCAAGTTTCCCATACGTTCGGATAAGCTTTTAATATCTATTAAATCTTCTATTGCTATCACTACATGTAAGATGGAGGCTTCTTTTTTGCTGTATGAACAATCGGAATGCACTGTTCCGGAATCTAAATTGGGCCTAACTTCAGGGCTCACTTTTTTCCATTTCAATTATTGAGTGGCCAGTCTATTTTATTTTGGTGTGGACCCACTATAAGCTTCCAACACAAGGTGTTGGAAATACAGCTTCTAAATCGAAACAAGCAGTATTACACAGTCCTAGTCAGCCCCTCTCTTTCTCTTTTTGTTTGTGAAATTCCTGTTTTTCATGTCTCTGCTTTTGTTTGGTCCTTTCAGTTTTTTTTTCATCATCTGCGTTCTGGTGTGATGCTTCACAAAAAGCGTGCTGGTCGTTTTTAGGAACAAAAAAACCAATATTGTTTTCATGGAAAAAAATTTTCTCGTACATAGTTATATTTCGTGGTGCCAAACCCTTACTTTCACAGTCCATTTTATATAATCGATACACGATTGCAATGGTAAGATCCCCGTCAATGTGCTCCCTTGTAGTTTGAGTGAACCGGTAGTGCGAATCTATTCTGGGAACACTGTAAATATGCGTCAGAGGTCAAATGGAGTTTTTTACATTAGGATCTAATGGTTTTTCATGTTTTGTGTTTTTGCTTCTTGTCATGCAAATCATTCTGCTCATGATAGCCCATGTATTTCAAAAAAATAATTTCTAATCTCCTAGAATCTTGTCATTAATTGTAAAATAAAAGGCATTGTTGGAAGATTGATTGGTTTCAGTATTTCCCTTTTTATACTTGGGAGAAACTTCGTCCATATGGTGGCCTATGAATGCTCTTGGATGAGTTATACCGAGTGTAACCTTTGAACGGGTCGTTAGACTTTGTTCAAGTTTTGATGGGTTATATTAGAGCCAGTTTGGGATGTTTCTACATAAAAAAAAACAATATGACCGACTTCCGGTTTCACCCGAAATGACACAAAAGTTGAAAATTTAAATGGAACAACCTGTATATTTTTACATGTTTGGATTCTACGGCTTCAAATACATATAATTAATCTGCCAAATGTCAACTCAAACGCCATTTTACTTTGACAGAGTCGACATCAGGAGCATGTTGTGTTAATAAAAATTAGAAAATTAAAAATTACTGCTTTATTTAGGAACTAAGGAAATTACTATGCATATCGTTTTACTAGTACTTGAAAGAGCTATTGAATATACAGGGTGGCCCATGTATGTTTCTATTGCGAACAGTGAGTTTTAGTTAAAAAACCGTAATTTTTAAATTTGATCGTTAACAATCTTCACAAAAATTAATTATTAGGAAAATAATATTGTGGGAGTAATTGTCCGCCAATTATCTATAATTTAGATGACGTCATAATAATCTAAAGTTAAAAAATATTTAAAAAAATAAAATTAAAATGGCACCTGAGTTGACATTTGATGGATGAACCGTATGTATTTGAAGTCCTAGAATCGAAATATGTAAAAATATGCAGGATGTTCCATTTAAATTTTCAGCTTTTGCGTCATTTCCAGTGAAATTGGAAGTCGGACATATTGTTTTTTTATGTAAATAATCCCAAACTGGCACTAATATAACCCACCAAAATTTGAACAACATCTAACAACCCGTTCACAAGTTACAGAGGTTGCCCCTATTTGATTTACACCCAGTATAGGATAAATTCCGAGAAGGTTTTAAATTCAAGTCGAGTTTTCCTCACTAATCACTGGATATTACCATTTGACGAACATTTTCAGTTGGAACTTGTCATGTGGAATCTTCATCAGAACTATATCCAAATATTTCATTTTCACTAGATTCTTCCGGATTTATCTCCATGTCTTCGATCTGCGAACTTGATATGTTCTTTTTCACTTCTATATATTCTGTTATGCCCGCCTCATACTCTTCAAGACCAGTTCTAACCATCGCCCATTTTTCTAGCGTATTATCCTGTATTACACATTACACCTTCAAAACTTTTTTTGTGGCTGATGGTTGATTTGTTAACAATAATTTTTCTTCAAAATTTTTATTTTCTGCAATGTTGTTTTTAACAGTATTTTCTTTATACACGATCAAGTTATCGACATCTAAATTATGTTGAGTTGTATTTTCCACATTTAATAACAACTTTTCCGTGCTTTCCATGTTAATTTTTACAAAAATTTATGTTAGAAAGCCTTCCATTTTGCTGTTTGGAAATGTCCGTATAAAACGTATTAACAAAGAAATTTCTGTTAAAACATCATCGGGTCAAATTAGAAGCCCTTAAAAATCAAGGAAATAGGAAAACGAGTAATTTGTAGAAAAATATTTCGAAAACTCTACCTAAACGTTTTGTAAAATTTCTCTTAATTTATAATTCAAAGCAGGGATTATATGGTAAATTCAAGTGATCTACACAAGATACAATGTCATTAGGTAGTTATTTACAAGTAAGAGTGGTTACATTATTGAATATGAAAATCAAAAGACCTGTGTGTCATGTTTTAAATGATTTATGAAATTATTTGGGATTGTAAAGTTTAATATAATTTATTATATTAATTATCTTTTTATCTCCTACTGCTTTCTCCGGGTCTGCAAAATATTTTTCTAACAGTTTAAGTATGAGCCTACCTCGGCTCATTTTCACTTTTAATCTAATTAATCATTTTAATAATGCACTATGAGATCCACACAAAATAAAACACACCGCTCAAAGTGTGGGTGCAAGACGACGGGCATAAGCAAGATGTGCCACTTTTGCAGAAGAACAATTTAATTTGTATGATAATTTAAGACTGACAACTCCCATCTGTGGGAAACTATACAAAGCTCATTTATGCCAGTGTTGTAGCCGACATATACGACATAATGAAATTATATGGAACTCATATCTCAAAACCTCAATTTTTGTAGTTATGTCAGTCTTCTATTCGTGGTGCGATATAATCATATAGGAATTCGGAAACTGCATGATATCTGAAATGGACTCTTATGTTATAGAAGTTAAATACCGATATATTTTCAGTAAACTTCAAAAATGATCACTGTAATGAAATTGAGACTTCATCAGATGATATGTTATGAATTCTGTTGCAATCATTGAAAAAAAGGCAACATGGCACCACTGCATCTTAACAAATTACCTACTTAATTGCACAAGATCACAAAATATCGCACATAAAAGAAGCTGATATTAGTTTTAGTGTTAGATTTGCTGTGATTTTAGCTTAATTGGTGGTATGAAAGAAAGGTAGTATTAATTGAATGAGGTATCACAGGGCTTAGATTCTTTCTTAAATGTATATGATGTCTTGTCCTCCGGTGAGACAACATTCTGATAGTTCTTTAGTATACGTTTCATAGAATTTTTGTATTCAAATTTAATCTAATAATATAAACTACAATATTTTGGACTCCACTCACTGTAGTTTCCATTAACTATACATGAGATTTGGATTATATAGGATTTTAAATTGTACTACCTGGCAATCGTTTGAATGATCCAGAATCTGATAGCAAATTTAAAATTTGCGTCGAAAAATACAATTAAATAATTAATGAATTAATACCATTATTAGCCATTTTGGTGATGGGCAGACACATCCATCCAGATACGATTTTATAAAAAACTTCTTGTTCATCAATAATGTAATTTTTTCTTATTCCAGAGATCAAAATATGCACTAATTGATTAATTAATACCTTTATTAGTCATTTTGTGATGGGCAGACACATCCATTCAGATATGATTTTATAAAAAACTTTGCGTTCGTCAATAATGTAATTTTTTCTTATTCCAGAGATCAAAATAGGTACCTGAGCGAAGCAAAGAGGTTAAAACATTTGGCTGATAAAGAACCAGATACCATAAAACAGTGCATGCTGTACATAGAAGCGGTTCTTTTCTTCCTATTAACCGGAAATGCAATGGAACATGAAAGTGTAACCGAAAATGCTGCCTTTACAATGTACAAAGATACCCTAAGCCTTATAAAGTAAGTTTAAAGAATATTTCTAACATTTTTTTTATACATTTATTTTTAGGTATATCTCATCGAAATTTCGAAATCAACAAAATTCTTCATCAGTGCATACAAAATTAGCAGTTTTAAGGTACGATATTGAGCATATCTGCAGTACCTTCATAACATAATGTAGTGCCGTACATTTATAATTTCATCCAATTCATGTACAGTGTTAATTATATATATTCTCACTTTTAAACTGCTGTTTTTTGAGATAGCGGTGTCATGAAAAAAAGGAATTTGGATGGTTATCTCCAAAGTTTTATATGGTACCTTTAGATTTTCTCTATCGCGTTCGGTTTGCAAGCAGACGACATAACCTAACTTTTTTTAAATAAGACACACTGTATATTTTACGATATTCGGATAAATATTTTTTTATGATTCCAAATATATATCATATCAGGCAATTATCTTTAATACTTTTGTTGTAATTGGCATACAATTAACTTATTACATCGAAAACAAACAATAAAGTAAGACAACAACATAAATTATTGAGAACACAAATAAAAAATTAAGTTAGAAATATTGCTCCACTTTGCTTCTCAATGTTTAACAATATGTTCTTTAACACTTTAACTGCGTGCGCGTCATATTGACGCACGTGGCCTATGCACTGGACGCCGCGTGCGTCATATCGACGCACATGTGAAAAAAACAGTTTTCGCTTTGTGTCACTAAAGCGCGCACAGTTGCCGTATATATCTTTCACACTTTCGATAGTCCTGGCGTAGGCAATTTATATTATACATGGCCTACAGAAAAAAAGTTTCACGTTCAGGTGATAGTTGACTAATTTTTATTTTGAAATATGAACAAAAATTATCTCAAATTATGACACAAACAGTTATATTTATGTACTTTTGTAATTTATAAAAGCATTATAATAATTTTGTCTAATTTCTAAAAACATTTATGTAATTTGTAAAAACATTCCTTGCACACATGAAGTGTTACGGGACATCCGACACATAGCGAACTGTCTTGGCCATTTTCATTGCATATTTTCTTCCCTGTGCCTCAGAATTATTCATGTAGCAACTCTTACAACAACTTCGGACTACTGTATTGTCTTTTTCGGCAACTGCTAACTTGTGAGTGTTTGATGGCAGTCTTGCAATATTACCGTCATTGGTGGGCTGAGAAAAATGAAGTAGCTGGAAACACAAATTTTCTCTAAATTTTATTATAGATTTTTCTTCTTATTGACTTTATTATAAAGGAAAAGGGAATTTACGATTGTTGTTTCTAGTAAAGCTCCCACTGCTACTCTTCGATACCATTTCATAGGTTTTCTAACAGCCGAAGAATAAGAAGCTCGTTGGTCAGAGACATCTATGACCAATTGTTGCTAAATAAAGTCCTTCCATAATCAAGTAGATTTTTCATCAGCCCCAAAACTACTTTATCTGCAACTGGGACCACATCATTTTCATTTGCCACAATAAATTTTCATATTGTAGGTGTCGCCATTTACGCACAACTTGAATATTTTTATGCCAAACTTATGTCTTTTTCCCTTGATGTATTGGCGAAATTTTAGCCTTCCTCTGAACGGTACCATAGTTTCATTAATATTAACACAGTTTGTGATGGAATATAAAATTTTTGATACTTGGATACCAAATAGCTAATTAGAATTTGCATTTTGTGTAGCGATCTCTTATATTTCGTGGCATACATTTACTTGCAGGGCTATTGCATAATCTCGAGCGGCTCCAACAATGAGATAGCGAAGGTTTTTTATCTAAGCCCATCCACAGGAGGATGGCCAAAAAAACGTGCATTTTAACTGCATTTGTTTCTACTCAATCATTCAGGCGGGAATTGCGGGTTATTGACTCATCATTCATTTTTTCAATTATCACTTGTTCAACGTAACGATTTGTTTCATGCACCATGAGTTCAATAAGTTCATCACTAAGGAACTTGAATATTTCAAGTTCACTTTTATCAATAAGGTTTTGTAGCTCATTGGGAGGAATTCCATGGGTTGTATCAAAACTATAATTTTTAAGATTATGCCCAGAATGGTTTCTCCAAGTAATATCATCCCCATCTAAAGAAAGTGCATTATCATTTGGAATTAGCTGTGAAAGTGGAAAATCGCCGGTGCTTAACGGAGATTCCTCGGAATCTGAAGATATTGCTTGGTTTGGGACACCTAAAAATGTTTATTGTTTAGTTTACACAGGAAACAAAAATAATGGTAATTTGATAATAGATTTTGCTACTGTTTCAGCTGGATTTATTCCACGAATTTTGGTTAAATGTGAGTTGATGTTGCTTCCTAAAATTAGCAAATACGAAAAGTTTGATTTTTATCGATTTCTTTATATTTACCCTTTTTTATACTTTTTGATGTAGATGGACGATTTTCCTCTTCAGAAATATCAGTTGAATCCCGAATATAAATTTTGTCAGAGTCTGAATAATCTATAGTCTCAAAAAAATCATCGTCCATACACTCCACTTCGTCATTACTCATATTCAGGTCGTCATCTAATCCTAACGCCCACTTTTCTAATTGTTTTTGTTGACTATCCTGTTTTCTCCAAGACATTTTACGTTATAATAACCTCAAAACGTAAAGACATTCACAATACACACTATAAACTAACGAAATCCAAATGCATAGACGCGGATGGAAACGACAGTCATCAAAATATTTGCTGAAATTCGCTTGCAAGGACGTGGAATGAAAAGAATGCCACAAGGCCAAGCAAAATTGTGTGCGTCGAAATGAAGCACACGGCCCAAGGTATATTTTTGTTGATTGTACGCAGCGTCTCTCATTTTGCCACACATAAAAAAAATGTAAAATATTCACAAATGTATGTAAAAAAAGTAAATTTCTACTGAAGCTGACATACAGATACTAAACAAACAAAAAATCAATCGTAAGTGGCTTGGCAAAAGCGTTAACCTTTAATAAAACTTGTCTATTATTTTTCACCCGACGTATGGCATCTCTAATGGGAATTTCTAATTCATGAATGCAGTAACAAGGGGTTGCATAAACAATATTTTTGACATGGCGCCAGAAAACAAAATCGCATGGTGAGGTCAGGACCATTAGGAGGATATTTAATATGTCAGGTGAAAAATAATAGACAAGTTTTATTAAAAGAACATATTGTTAAACGGTATATAATGTGCGTTGAGAAGCAAGGTGGACATATAGAGCAATATTTCTAACTTAATTTTTTATTTGTGTTTTCAATAATTTATGTTGTTGTCTTACTTTGTTTGTTTTCTATGTAATAATTTAATTTATGCCAATTACAGCAAAATTATTAAAAATAATTGCCTCATATGATATATATTTGGAATCAGAAAAAAACTATCTATCCGAATATCGTAAAATACAAACAAAAAAGTTAGGTTATGTCGTTTGCTTGAAAACCGAATGCGATAGAAAAAAATCTAAAACTTTGGGGACAACCATTCAAATTCCTTTTTTCATGATACCATTTCAAAAAATAAACATTTTACAGCCGTTTAAATGTGGGACAATCTATAATAATGAACACATTGTACATAAATTTTAGACAAAAGATTTTTTCTCGAGCCAAACAGAATGAAAGTACACTTTTTTCAATAAAAAAATCGTACTAAGTAGACGTAATGAAATAATGTGTCCTGCATCATCAGTTTCTAATTTATCTGTTTGTTTATCTTACTATCTGACAGAAAAGGATATATCAGATTGAGTTGCCAATAATTTGTAACGCCATGTTGCATTAAACTACACTTTTAAGTGGTGAATATTCTAATAACTGGTGTCTCATTTCTTATCTAGTCAAATTTCTCAAAATATTAAAATACTGCAAGATAAAGGATAAAGATAAATAGTATACCAATATTTGTCGTTATCATAAATTGTATTGCACTGTAATATGTACTATATATCACTAACCATTAACAA
The DNA here is from genome assembly GCA_036346205.1 of Vesta saturnalis. Lineage (NCBI taxonomy): Eukaryota > Metazoa > Arthropoda > Insecta > Coleoptera > Lampyridae > Vesta > Vesta saturnalis. Next base: position 1,680,265 of record JARFJB010000762.1, read on the forward strand.
ACCAACTGTTGTGAGGCATTGGCATTACTGCGGTACATGGCAGTCTCACTAAATAGCTTTGTGATTCATTGCATTGGTACCTTGTGGGGGGATTGACAAGTTAAGTAATTTTTAGTCTTGATAATAAATCTCAAGATGTGTATATAATGCTACTGGGTAATGGAATGTTTCAGTTTTGGAAATGGCACCTCAAAATAATAATATCTCAAAAATGATTGAATTTACAACAAAATTTGATGTAGATAACCAACACATAGTTAAAATTTATATTCTGGGAGTGTTTTTGGCACACTATACATACTGTAATAACAGACTGACCAGTAACGTACTTGCATACATATTAAAATTTGTTTTCTTTTTCAGTTATAGATGCCTGGCTCTTATATTTTATAAGTTATTCAAATTAAAAAGGTATGAAATGAAAGAAAATCAAAAACGCATTAACGATTACTTCACAAAGGTAATACCTAAGGTTCAAATTTGAAAATAGTTACTTAATTGATGATTTTTCTAGTCTGCTAATATGGCGCCTATCCAATCTGACCAATTAAATCATGCTCTTGGAGGGCAGGGCACACCTTCTCCATTATCACCAACACCTTCACCTGCTGGTTCTGTTGGTTCTGTAGGTAGTCAATCTTCTGGTTATAGTAGTGGAGAATTAGCTGTAAGGGCAAATAGTACTGCAACTACAACTGTTCCAACTCCACCTACACCTTGCATGTTAATACCAGTTCATGTTTATAATGCAGTGTCAAAACAAAATGAAAATTTTTCATATCTATTTTCTTATCAAGACCTGTGGGACCAGGCCGATACACTGGTCATGAAAGGCAAACAAAGAGGTACGTATTTAATGTAATTATTTAGAGCATTTATTAAGTGTGTCAATTTTATTGAGCTTTATTAATTATTGTCAAATAAACAAATACACCCACATATCACACAAAAATTAAAACACATCGGAGTATTTTGTTTGTAACAGGTTCTGCCCCTGTTCCAATGCTCCAGATTTTTCAAAAGATACTATTCATGTTCCGTAGTAAAGAGACATTAATAATGAATGATTGAGTTTTTACAAAATACATGAATGAAATATAGGCCAGAGAGAAATTAATGTTAATTAAACTCTCTTAGAATGCACTAACACGCAAAGCATTGATTTAAACATTACTTTACAAACAATAATAATTATACCTACATCACCATTTTTAAGTTAATGTCAGAATTGAATTTTTGTTGTATTCGTGCTTAACACACTCAGCACCAAGTTTATCTTTTTTTATACACCGGTTGCCAAAGCGTCAGGTGTATCATTTTTCATACACTTTGGAACGCTGATGTATGAATAAAACTACACAGATATGATAATTTACACGTTTAGCCGCACAAGTTGGCTTAGCACTATGCGCCACCCTATCTATTGTTTTTCTTAATTATAATTTTACATTTATATAACACCTAATTATAAATACACAAATTAAACGACATTTATTCCAAGAAAACGGCAAAATTAAAATTAAGACATAATCTAAACTAACTGAAACAGTCAATTTTTCAAAAACGGCTAATGCAATGAGTTAAAACATGATTTGCATATGAAAGTATTGCCGCATTAGTCGTGAGTGTCGTTAGTTTTGGTTGAAGTGCCAGTAGCAGAGTCAAGTAATGATATGAGTAGCGATTTTTTCTTCCTAAATTCTGTAATGGTCAGCTATGCGGAATTAATCATGTTTGTGCAATATAAGCAATGAGCATTTACGATTGATGTTCCCCATATAATATCGATTATTGAAAATTGTAGGATGCTAGTTGGTCACTCACATCAACCGAAAATTTACTACTTTACATTTGTCATTTTAGTTCCTTCATGACAGGTTGACAGCATCAAGATGTCCCTTGTGTCTTTCCACTTTAAAATGGTTATGCCTTCTTCCGACTCTCTCGCTATTACTTCTCCTTTTTGTAACATTGCATCCTTTATTTCTGGTGGGATATACATTCTCTTTTTTCCCATTGTGCCAACAATATGGGTTTTTTGCTCAAGCAGTTTTAGGGCTAGGAGAACACCAACATAGAAATTGTCCAGATATAATAATCTACCTTCATTCAGAAGATCTGAAAGTAATTTTAGAACTACGCTTTCAGACGCTGTCAACCCTTCACTAGCATCATTTCCGATATATACAGACATATTCCACATATAACCTTTACCAGTGCACATATGCTTTTATGCCATACCGATATCTTTTTGATTTGACGTACTGGCGGAATGCCAGACGACCACGCCAAGGAACCATGCTCTCATCAATGCGTATCTTCTGGCCTGGCTTGAAACTTTGTTGATAACTGGATATAAATTTGTTCAAAATGTTTTCTATTTTATACAATCGGTTTGCCTCGGAAGCATTCTCATTATTGGCGAAATGCCAAAATTTTACTAGTAATTCAAATCTATTCCGGTTCATAACTTTTGGGGGAAGTGGAACTGAGTACAGTTCACTTCGGCTCCAATAATCTACTACTCCAGGTCATTATTTCGGGCGTTAAAAATAATGAGAAATAATCAATGGGCTCAACCATAGCCAAAACTCTGCTTATTTCCGGGCCCATTCCTTCATTATCGCCAGTATAATTGAACACTTGCTGCTTCCCATTGGCTGCCACGATATTGTCAATTTAGGTTTTTTGTTGGTCATGTTTCTTATTCCCTTCTTTCCTTTTGTTGTCAGTGAAGGCAATGCTTTTACACGTTTGGAATTTTGAAGAGAAAAGCGGCACGTTTCTTCGGAAGATGTTGAACACGACACATGTGACTGATTCGATAGAACAGATGCGTCTTCAATATTTGGTGTCAATGAAGGTAATACATTTACACGTCTTGATGTTTGGCGAGGGCTTTTAGTTCAAGTACTTTTACACTGTCTTAGACTTCTAATTGTATCTACTGGACTTACCTGAAACAAAAGAAAAACGAATTAGGCAGTGTATCAAAATAGATACACTCGGCCTGCATCAAGAAACTAAGGTCTTAGGCCGTGTGTATCATTTTTCATACACCACAAAAAAATTGAAATATGAAAAAAGTAAAATCGTAAAAAACAAAATAAATTGAAGAAATGTCCTTTCTAAGTGATTATCTAACCATATTTGATCGTGGCCCGTCATAATAAACCGGTCAAATATTGCTTGGCGTTGAGAGTGTTAACCTGATTCATCTTTTTTTCTCTTAATGCATTGTGTTATCTATTGTTACCAGATCAGCAACAAATAACAGACCTTTACATACCATTACAGATACAATTCTATTGTTTATGTTGTGGTAAAGTAATAGTTTTGGTGTATGCAACTTTATTATAAACAAAATCACCCATTTTAGAGAATTTGTCAATGTATACGTTTCATTTGACTTCAATGTGAAGTTGCAGCATAAAAAAACTTGTATGAAGGTAATCATTGCATTTTTACATATGTAGGTTACCACGTGGAGTGAATTTAATCAAGAAATGCATTAATAACAATGAAGTTTGGATATTTGTATATTGATTCTTCATATGCAGTTTACACTATGTAATCAGATTTCTTGAAATTTTAATTATTACATATGTAAGAGATTCACCAAATTGTAGTGAAGTTGAATTAACCCAGTTCCAGCCAAGCATAGAAAAAAATTAAAAAACTGGTTTTTCTATGTATTTATTATAAAACGAACATAAATAAACAGCTTTTACAAAAATGTTCAAAATTTAGTAAACAGTTTTAGAAATATATAACGTTGCATATGTGCAACATTGGCCCCATTGATGGAGTTTACAGACTACTTTGGAATTTCTCAAATCACGTTGAATGTAAGTGCACATTGCATTTCTTACACAAATAAATAGTTTGACTTTTGCACAATTTACACCGTCGACGAATTTTTTCTTGGTGCTCTATAATAATATGTGTAATAATATGCAGGGCCTTTTGAAGGTTGTCCCACGACATGAACTCTGCTAGTGAATGCATCACTTTTTAATAAACGTACTACGATATATGATTTAATATCCAGCTGTGACATATTTGAGTTTTAGCTGTTCTAAACAACTCCAGCAGTTGACTATCACACTATCAACAGTAGGGGCACTACCATTTCTTTATTTTTATATTCGTCCTTGAGTTTGCTCTCACATTCATATAGAGATTTACGCCTCTTATGTATTTGTAATATTTACTGACAACATTTTGGTTGCCCTTTTAATTTTTCCGATCATATGTATCGTCACAATTGCATTGTCTTTCTGTCTTACCAAGCGCAAATTTATAGAGTTGTCACAGGCATCATAAGAATCTCTCTCCTTTTTCATTAAAGATTTAGGAGTTTTTAAAGGACAATGATTTGTTTGGTTATTTCGAATGGTACCTGTGACAAAAACCGTTTTTGTATATAAAACACCGAATAATTTATACGAAAAAAAATAGTTATCAAAGAAAACTGTGGTGAAATTGTGTTTCTACAGAAAGCAGTTCAAGAAGTACATCACCTCCTACATCAATATATGATTTACTTTTTTCCTGATTCAGCCTTGCTCCGCCGTGTGGTATAAACACTATAATTTAAAACTAAAACATACTGGTTTGCCTATTATAAACATTTTATATGAATGGCTACCGAAATAAGGCTCCATCTGCTCATCTATAGAAAGATTATGACGAAATACTCCAAATTACTTAATTCAAATAATTATATCAAAAAGTGGTTTTAGTTTAGTGAATCTGTCATCTTTATCAAGATGTGAGTTATCGGACATACGCAATTCCTTTGATGTTTTTGAATTTATTTCTACTTATTGCATTTTTAACAATTTCAACATCCTTATCCTCATCTCTGCTCCAATAAAATTACATAAATTTGCCATTTTCAAAAATTTCTACAAGAATGCATTAGGCCAGGCAGAACTCAAAAAGTTTTTTTTTTGCATACAATCATTTCTTACTGAAGAACCCAACTATATTAGCTGGTGTAGTATATTAAGTATTAAAAACGGTAGGACTTGTTTACTGGTCTCAAAGATTGTGAGAGCCGTCCGATGTCTTTCTTAAATTCTTTAGTCGAGTTACGAGGAAGCGAAAGTAACGGTTCCTATAGATATACATTCGTAGATAAAATATACTTACTGTTACTTACTATTCTCGATCTTTTACCTGTCATGTTTGCTTTTAACAAGCATAGAACCAATTATGAAGGATAAAGTTAACCTATTGATCTAAACAAACACATGGTAAATTGATGAATACGACTGATTAGATGAAAAATATTTCAAGCTTAGTGAAAATATATAAATACTAGCTGACCTGGCAGACATAATAGGCCTTAAATTTTTTGAATCACTTTATCTTTAATATGCAATAATAAAAAGAAGTATCCAATTCTACTCATACACTCATAAATCCTATTATACTGGTACACTTGTCGAATTATTTAATTCTTGCATAAAACTTGGGTATTTGTTGGAAGACTGGCAAACTAATAACAATTCTCAAACCTGGTAAAAAGGATATCACAGACGTAGAGACCGATAACGTTATTTTCCGAATTTGCAAAGTTATTCGAAAGAGAGTGCTTCTCTAAAGACTGTACAATGAAATCCCTCCTGAACGTCTCTTCCATCCTAATCAGCCCGGTTTTATCCCCGGACGTAAGACTACCGACTGTGTTTCTAGACTAATTACAAATATTAAAACGAATACCCTCAGGTATGCATTGGCAATCTTCGTTGACATTGCCGGGGCATTCAATAACGTATGGTGGCCATTAATCATAAATGCTCTCGTCGTTAAGAGAGTGCCTGCCGACGCTACGCACGTCATTTGTAGTTATCTAGCGGATCACTTGATCCGCTACACTTCGAAGGCATCGAAGTTTTCTGTTACGAAGCCCCTTTCAAAGGGTTGCCCACAAGGATCGGTCCTAGGATCGTGTTTATGGAATTTAGTCGTTGATTCTCTCCTCGGACAAGAACTGCCGGACTTCATGGACTGCTTTGCCTATGCGGATGATGACATTGTCTACACTGTCACCGCAGACAATAGGCTTGAGCCTCTAGGCTAGAGCTTCCTTGTGCCTCACCCCATTGACGACCTGGGCGGACAGCAATAAACTGTCCGTCTCAATAGACAAGACAAAGTATACGGTTTTTGGTTTCAAAAAGTATCCCGAAATCCAGCTTTGCATTTATACAACCGGTTAGTTCGAAGAGTTTTCGAGTTTAAGTATCTCGGACTGTACATAGATGACAAGCTATCGTTTGTCAAGCATTGCTCACACATAGTCGAAATACTTTACTTCATCTACTATACAAATACTTGCGCCTCAAATGAAATCTGCCCAAAAAGTCCTTACAGTTTTAACTGTGCAGTGCTTCCCACACTAACTTACGGCTTAGACATCTGGTATGACAGTCTCAGACATTTTCAAACATTCTTTTCTTCTTCTTCTTCTTTTACTGCAGGAAATTTACTGCACTAGACTTCTACGCAGGACCGGCACCTGCACCCATTTGGATAGCCGTATTTCTTCCGCAGATTTTTCTTCCTTTTCAGCCGCTCGCCGTCACATCAAGGCTTTGGTCTAGAGTGAATGGCAGCGGCTGTGACATGCATCCGTTAAAGCGCGCAACACCTATTCCATGATCCCCAATATCTAACCTTGGTTTCACCAAAATCGCGTACCACGACGAACAGCCGTCCGCACCCTTACCTCGCACGGAGGATTTGGATTTCATCGGAAACGCATTGGTGTCTCCGATGATGACCTTTGCACCTCCGACAACCCGGCCATTCGTTTCCTCGCTTGTCGACTATATGATGGTATCCGAGCTCCTTTACAAGCGAGAATTGTCCCTTTCCCCCATTCACCTCAGACCATCCTACAACTCATACCTCAGTGTGTTTTCGTCATATGGTATGCGCCGAGTATCCTAACACCGAACCAACCTCCTAGCTACATTTATACTGAAATGTGGACGGCTTGACCGAGACAAGCCGGGGTGGTGGTTGGCCACTTCCTTCTTTCATTCCTTCCTATACAGGTGTCCATTTAGTACTCCGTTCTTCAGTGGTGGTGTTATGTCAAATCTGTTACAAAAATGACTTAGCAAATCGTTAATGAGACAAACAGAGGTACATTAAGAAATTATTTTAAAACATACAGAGTGGTCTAAAAAAGCGTGGCGACACATTATAAGATTTTTTAAATGGCACCCTGTATATTATTACATTTTTGGATTCCTTTACAAATGTATTTTACATTGATACTAGGTGTATATTCAGAAAAGAGCGCTCACCTAAATAGTGGGGTTTTTACAAAATGACTAATTTTTGGAATATGCGTTTTTAATATAGCATTTAGTAAATAATAACGTATTTAAATTTTAACTTACAAAAAAATCAATGCCATACAGGGTGTTCCCTAATTTAAGCCAAATTATCACATTTTCAAACAAACCTTTTTTTTAAATGGAATGACCCAATTTTTTTTGTCAGAACACTATTCAGATTTAAATTCTGTATCAAAATGATTTTGTGGTTGATAAAATTAACTGAGGTATTTTACAAAATAAATGTGTAAGTACTTGTGTTAAAACAATTCAAATTTTTATTTATTACCCAATTTTGAGTAGGCTACATAATATGAAAATTTAAAACAACAATAAAATTATGAATTTGAGCAAACCGTACGTACTGTCCTATTGTAATTTTAACATAAATTTTATTTATTATAATACAAATTATATCAAAATTTATGTAATCCCTTTAATCAAAGTAAGCATATGTGAACATAGTTAACATTTGTTGCTTTGTTATTCTACATTTGTAATGTTGTCTTGTATTTAATTAATATTTTTAAATTATCATCATTATAATTTAATTTGTTTCAATCATGAATTATTCTTTACAAGAAATAACCTCTATGATATGTTGTATTAGTGAAAGTGATGGAAATTGCCCCCTTTCAACCTAGTTATACACTCAAAAGTTTCCAAATAAAAACAACCCGATGAAAGGTTCCTTGAAGATCTGAAAGAAAGGTTTGAATGAACAGAAATTGTACTGTACGAAAAAAGACTAGAAACAAAAGAGTTCAAAACGAAGAAAATCAACTTGTGGTTACCTTATTGGTAGTAGAAAATCCGAACGTTAGTATTAGAGACATTAGTAAAAGTTTAAATATTAAAAAATCTTCTATTAATAATTGTTTAAATTTTCATAATTACGATACCCAAGATCCAAAAATTCTATATGTTGCAAACTATCAACATAAATGGACCTTGAATGTATGGGGTGGAATAATAGATGATTACATTATTGGCGCACATTTTTGAAGGCAGTTTGACAGGATTTATATTTTTGCAATTTCTTCGCCAAGATCTACCACCTTTAATTCGACACCTTCTTGAACATTTAAAGAGAGCTATGGGGCTACAACTCAATGGAGCTCCAGATCATTTTAATATTCAAGTTAAACACCTTGAGGAAGTTTTTCCTGAAAAATAGCAAGTTGGATCTTGACTCCTATGGATTTTTTTTGTGGGGAAATGTTAAATCTTAAGTATACCAAGAGATTGTTACAACAAGACATAGTAGGAATCGGAGTATAGGAATGGGAGACTTTTTGAGCATTTAATTTAATCATTTTTTCTCTTTAAATGTACATTGTTCACAGCCTACTTTAGCAATAAAAATTTTCATTTGAGTTCCTACAAATTTTTCAATTTTCAAAAGGGTTCACTTGCAGTTAATTTTATGATGCACAAACTTTATATCATTCTGATAGAGAATTTAAATCCGAATCGAGTTCCGACAAAAAATTGGGCCATTCCATTTAAAAAAATTGAGTTATGCTTGTTTGAAAATGTGATAATACGATTTAAATTATGGAATACCCTATATGGGATTGCGTTTTATAAGTTAAAATTTAAATACGTTATTCTTTACTAAAGGCTGTAGTAAAAACGCATATTCCAAAAATGTGTCAATTTGTAAAAAAAAACTGAGGTGAGCGCTATTTTTTGAAAATTACCATTTTTTTTGTCTCTAACCTCAAAACTCTTATTAATAAGTCAATAAACCTAATATCAATGTAAAGTACATTTATAGAGGAATAAAAAAAATGTAATAATGTACAGGTTGTGCCATTAAAAAAATTTTATAATTTTTTGTCACGCTTTTTTAGACCTCCCTGTATATTTTAAAATAGTTTCGTAAAGTACCCCAGTTAAAATAGCTTCTTAAAGTACCCCAGTTTGTGACAGATTTGACATAACACGATCACAAAAGAACGGGGTGCAAAATGGACACTCTGTATATGTATACCTTATTCTCAACCTTGCAAACATATTGTGTAAATAAGAGCTCAATCGCTTAGGTAAGGTAGAGTTTTAAGAACATTTATTGTGACTTTTATAAAACCGTAACACTTTTAACAAACTCTTCTGAAGTGTATTACGAAGCTTGTGATATGATTTGTTATATTTTATTTTATACATGTGTGCTCTTATTTTCAACTCGAAGAATAAATATATTTTTTATGAAGTGGTAGTTATTAAGTCCTGGAAAAGGACAAAATTTGCCAGTTGAAACCTCGGGCAACTTACAATCCCTCGGGACTAATATTGCTCGGGATTGCAATCTGTTGCCCTTGGTAATTAACATCGTCATAACTAGCTTGATACATAAATAATTATTAAAATTATAATTATTGGAAATAACCGACAAATGTCAATTTTTGTGTCACACATTATACAAATAATCCTCTCTACTACAGCTCCATCACATTTTGTTGACACTAATAAAATTTAAATTACTGTACTAAACCTTTTAATAATAAATCAGCAGTTCCTTAAAAACTAAGAAACTAAATTAGAACTAGAGGGATGGTCAGAGATTTAAAAATCCTATCAATTGAGGTGTAACTTACTGCCCCATGCCACTGAGAAAGATTGAGGTGGTGCGACTATAGGAGAGAACGTTTACTACATCATGATATCAGGGATAAAAAGTCTCCTACTCAAAACAAAAATTGACATGTTTTATTGATATTTCACAATTTTTTAAATATTCAAGGTGGATTATTTTTTAATGAATGCAGGTTATGTTACCGACACTATTGAATAAAAATATATATGAATATGATAAAGACGATTACTTGGAATTTGAAAGCAAATTGTAATAATTTAATTTTAAACTTCAAATTGATAAAGTTTTTTAAACATTATTGAATAATTGCGATGCAAACACTGGTAACATGACAAAAGTAAGTATCTATATACATATTACTGAATAATTATTGAAGATTAATAAATTTCTCTTAAAATGTAGTAAATAAAAAGTTGTTAAAAAATGGTAGTTGGTTTTATCATTTGTGACAATTAAATATAATGGAGCATAGTTCCAATTAACTAATTCTTTAAAACAAGGATATCAGCTGTTCATTATATTTTCGCTTATTTAGATATCTTATGATTTACATAAACGGTACATTACCATGTATTTATACACATCAGTGAATTTTTATATTTACAAATATTTAGATACATGTCGCACATGTATTCATATTCAAAAGCAATTGTTGCATCTAACACCATTCAAACCATGACAAAGATTTTTTTTAAAGATTGTTTTGGTCAAGGTCGATTGAATTAATTAATAATTAATTCAGTGGAAAGAAATTTATTTAATTTAGTATTGTCATAACTGTAACTGCATTGATTACCATAAATACGTAGTGTAACAAGAACACTATCGCTGTTCAAGATGAATACCACTTCACACTTGCTTTTCACTGCTCGATAAAATTTATTAAAACATATTGCTGTCACAAATTTTGTTGACTACACAAAGCTGTTTTATTGCGACGTAAATGTATTTTCGATTGAAACGTTTATTTGTTTATTCAAAGTTCGCATGTGACTTGATACAGCATAGAAGAGAATAATTGTTAAATTTATATTGTAAATGAAATTGATTAAATTGTTAAATCTGTATAGATAATTTCTGATACTGTACATACAACATTACTTTAGACACAAAGCCTCCTGAACAGTTGAAACAATGTCAAATTTTTATTTGCATGATGACTGACAGTTGCTTAGTATGTTGACTTACGATGGAGCTTTAATTTGTTACAATCATGACATTTGGAACTGCTCCCGCATTGAGATTTTGGTATTAGCATAGCACATTGTGCTTTTCCATATGAAAAGTAATTCGAATTGAAAAATTGCTATCATAAAAATATTTGTCCATTTAAGTATGTATTTTTTATCCATCAATTGATGTATACTATATATTTTTCGACAGATTAAGGTGTAGTGTGGAACTTAATTGCATAGGTATGTAACAGTGTATCTGAATTTGCGTGAAATGTGTAACATAATGCTATTGGTTACTGTTCAAAATTATTTACATATTGACATATTTAACTTCCTAAAATAAAAAATTTTCCAGCATTTTAAATACAGAGATTAAAAATATTATACAATTAAGGTTACTCCTATCTAACAACGATGATCGTACACTTATTTAAGAAGCAGACAAATGAAGTACTGCTACGACATATCTTCACTTTTTCTATGAATTTGTTTCATATTACAAAGTTGGTTTATATTCAGCCTTTCTGTACAAATCTTATACTGCTCTTCATGAATCTATTTTGTAATGCAGGCTGGAGTGTAACTCTAGATAGCAGAGTAGGTATATAGTCCCACGGTTTTCAAAGGATTTCATTGGTTGTTCTTTGTAAACGTATTTCTACCAATGAATGTGATGACCCAGTGGGATAATGCTTGTTTTATTTCATTAGTAAACGTGAAAATATAATTTGTTTTTAACTATGACGAACACATTATTAACATTACTTTGAGCACCTTTGAATGTTTTTATGTTTGTGATGCTACTCTAGAGCAAGTGGCTGATTTGATTCCTAGTTCAGTTGGTCAAAATACATCTGTATATTGTTCTTTGTATATGATTGCTCAGAATAATAGTACCTATAAGTTATTTTGCACAGTACTTTCCTAATCGTTGTTAGAGACATATACTGAAAGTGTATAGGGGATTGGCTTTAGTCATCATGTAAGACAATGTAATCTAGTTTCCATTGCCATTATTGGCTACTCTGTGTAAGTTTTTCTGAAACCCTGAGCAGCATGAGTGATGCTCATGCAAAGATATTGTGGCATGTAAAACGCAAGTAGTTTGCCTTTTCCTCCGGGAGAAATGAAGCGTGATGGCTTTTCCTTTTAGTAATATAAGTGGTATCCCTTCCTACCTCAATGCTTTCATTTTTTCCCTTACTCACATGGCTAAACACACTTGTGCATTGGGTACACTGACTGATACATTTAGACACATGATAATGTGCTTTGTTATGTGAACATAACTATAAATTGACACACTTAAAATATTTATTAAATTGTGTGTTGTTTAACAATTTTTTTCTTTTAGATTTTTTCATAGAATTAGACAGACATTGCAAGCCTTTGACGTTACACAGTTCTCTAATAGACTTGGTAAAATATGTTCAAGCAGGAATAAAGAGGCTCAAAGAAAAAGTATAATCAATTTTACATCATTTAAGTGATATAAGGTATGCCAAAGAATGGACCGAGTCAATTTATGCGTCAATGGATTAAGCATGCAATTTGAGAAGAATATTATACCTTTTTTATATATTATATCTTAGTTAAGTAAATAATATATTATTATAATTGTTATTAGGGCATATTTGCCATTTTTTAGATTGGTTTAGTAAATAACTAGAAAGGTTGAATGTTGAAAAAGTTAAATACGTTTAATGTTTCTAGTATACTGACCTTGCGGTGCAGTAAGTACTATTTTTTACATTCTTCGTAGTTTAGTGAAGGTGAATTCCACATAGTGTATATTTTTGTATATATTGTACGCTAAATTTTGGCATATTTACTGCTATATTTGTACAACGCTAAGTAGTGGCCTAGATAATCAAATTATGACAACTCGAGCATACAGCTCACTGGTTGTGGACATAAAAAGTAGTCATTATTTTTTTTGCATAAATTGTAGTATAAGTGTGCATATTGTAACTGTATGTAAATCGTGTATCATATTTTATAAATTTTAAATTATTAAATTTTTATTATAGATGTTTTCATTAAGGCCATTATTGAATTGAAATCAAAACATAATTTTGTACCTATATTTTATTACATTTGGTATTAATTACACTCAAATTATAATTAAATTAATATACAGATGTTTTTAGTACTTTAGGCACTTGTTGCAGCAAATGAAATTTCTCACGAGATTTAAAAAAAACCTGTTACGTTTTTGTGATTTGCTTATATATTTTTTTAAATGTTATCTACTTATTTTGCCGTAATTTTATTTATACCTATAATATATCTATGTGAAATTTCTAATGCTCGGTGCGCAAATCAAGTTTGGTTACAAAGCCTAAGTGCTAAAATTATAAAAAAAAACTATAATACCTAAATGAAATTGTTAGGGACCAATGGTTCAAAATCAGATTGTGCGTATACGAATAAGACTAAGACAGTAAATTGAAACTTATGTTTTTTAATCATTGGTTCTTTGTTATCATAATTTTAATTGTATGTAAACATGTGTCGTTTTTTTTTTGTTTATTTTTACATGTAATTGGCATGTCAATTTTTCAAATTGAACAGATTAAGACCTCGTGAAAATGTACAAAAATTTCATGTTGCGACTGATGATTACTGTTTGTTTTGTTTGAAATATATTATTTATTTTATATTTATTTTAAACATATTTATTTGTTGCCTACTCTCCTCATTTGTAAATTTATAGATTTGTAACCAAACTTAAAACTTTAAATAAGCAAACAATAGTCTAAATCATACAACTCCAAGTAACTTAAAGTGACCTTTTGTGAATCATAATATTGCCACAGTACCTTGTAAATATGTAACTCTAGTAATAATTATCAGGTGAAGTGTATATTATGACAACAAAAACAAGGACCCAAAAATTTCACAAATATATCATTATCTAACATTTTTGTGCCTAATTCTTTTGCTGTGTTTTAGGTACCTATTCCATATTAAAATATAACAAAATATAAATACATTATGAAGCTACGATTTATCATATTCCAAACTTGGTGAATCTTTAGGTACTAAATTTAAAGCATCAGGTTCATCTTCGACTTTTTTCTTTTTCCATCTACCGTTATTATATGGCAAGTGCCTTTTATTAGAATCATTATTGTGACCTTCATCATCAACTTCAAATTCCATATCCAAATCTTCTCTTAATATTTTTAATAAAGTAGTACGTGGTAATCCAAGAATTTTTGCTCTTTCACGTAAAGATAGTTCGGGAGATTCTTCTAACGATGCCTTAACATATGGCACATGCATAAGCCTGGCTAAAGGTCTACCACATTTTTCTTTATCTTCAACGTTTCCTTGACTAAAAAGTTTTTTCTCCCAATTCAGTAAAGTTGCCCTCATAGGTGGTGAGAGATTAAACCTGGCCCTAAAGTTTCTATTTATGTCAGTCCATGTTTGGTTATTAAAATATCTTTCATGAACCCACACTGCTGCTATTATTTTTTGTTCTTGAGTATATTTATTTGTTTCCGTATTATCCGCCTCATCAATCATTTCTATATTTGATTATATATTTTTAAGGAATTTAATGATTGTTACTTATATTTAGAACAGCTGTAGATTTGACATTTTAATCAATTTTTGTATTGTATAAGAGTTGTGCTGTATAGAAATTACACAACTTACGATTTTTTTTTTTGAAATTTTTGGTTGATATGTTTTATTTGCATATTATTCGATTTACATTTTTTATTGTTAGTAAATTAGAGGAATGATTACATTAATTTAGATATTTACATACAACATCCAAAATACACTAAACGCAATTTTTAAGGTTAGGATGAGCGATGTTGCCATATTATAAAATTTTAAAAGAAATACCTTGTGTACTGAGCGGTTCATAATATGGCGTTGAAGAGCAATTTTTCGAAAATTAATAATTAATATAAAAAACTCGAAAGAAATTTCTAAGGTTAATGCAAGACAGTATGCAAGTCTCATTCAGAAACCACGTTTGTGGTCCCTATGTACTCGTTAAATACATCTAAAGTTTGAAATACAACAGTGTTTCTATAGTTGTTGACGTAGCACAACAAGATTACTAATATCAATTAATGCTAATCTCTTCCCGCCCCAGTTAATTTGCGGGTATTTAGTTATTAAAGTACAATAATAAGAACACGAAAAACATGTTTGGTGGATGATACATTTACTAGGATTCATAAATAACAATAACACCAACTATCTAAAGTTGGGAAATAATAAAAAATGATTTTATGATACCATTTATGTAAAAAATATCTGGTGTGGAACAACACACGACTTTCCAACCTATAAAGTGGAAATTAAATGATTTTAATAACTTTTTTACTTTTTAGGATAAGTATGCAACCTTTGTTCAATACGTACACAAAGAAAATAAGCAACATTGTAAATAATCTCAGCTGTCAGATGGACGTTTCAAACTTTGTGTCAGATCGATGTTGGTAACCATTTGCCGCAACATATGTGATAGTGTGCCCATACTAAACATAACCTCAAATTGACATTTAACGTTTATGAGTGGAGAGGAAGGTGGTGCCGCTCTTATGAAACATTTCTTTAGTAACCATTTGCCGAAACACATATAATAGTAGAGATCGTTCCAAGACTAAAGAATGGTTGCCCAGAAACTAATTTTGTTCCGAATGTCTATACACTATCCAACTGAAAAAGGTTTGCATTTTTCATACGGCGTTTAACACAGCTGATGTTTTTAGTTAGAATTTATTTTGTATGATCGTCAATTCCGAACTTATCCGACGAGCATCTGAGTATTCTTTAATCTCGAAACAATCTCTACACCAATATTATTAAACATGACATAATTGTAGTATTACCCATAATTATTAATTGTTAGTAACAATTTCTAAAATAAATTAAACCATGCTTTTGGTTCTTTGCATAATTTTCAATAATTTGGACACTGTGGAATGCCACATATGTTATCACATTCTTGAATTAAATAAAAAATGAGATAGAATTTCTTTAGGGTTTCCTATACCTAAATACAGAGAGCTTTGGTTTATTTTGATTTTTCTTAAATTGCAAGGAGACTCACAGGACGTAAATGTTTTTACAAATAATGTTTGTGAATCATTTTTTAAATCGAATAATTAGCAAACTTATTTCTTCTTTTGTGTGTTATGTGTACAGATATTTCAATTTAGTGTGCAGTAATTTTTAATTACAGCATTACTTATGAAAATATGTATATTGTAATGACAAAAAACGATGCTACCAAGTTGAATTCTAACCTAGTGTGCTATGAAGTTATTGGTCCATATTTCTTTCGACGGCACTTTAAATGGTCGCAAATTCTTAAACTCTTTATAAAACGACTTTTGGCTACTTTTAGATAATATTCCATTACACATCAGAAAAAGATATGGTTACAATTAGACGGTGCCCCTGCACATTTTTCACGGCGTGTAAGGGAATATTTAGACCGAAAATTTCATAAAAAATAGATCGTAAGAGGTGGCCCAATTAACTAACTAGCCTCCTAGATCTCTAGACCTCACTCCGATTTATTTCTTATTATGGGGATTTATTAAAAATTTAGTGTATGCTACTCCTACTACTGCTAAAGACATGATAGACCGAATTAAAAATGCATTTGGATCCGTCACTCCTGTTATGTTAAGCATTAAACGTCAAATGTCAATTTTAAGGTTTTATTTAGTATGGGCGGGAAATGGTGACTTACATCATATTTCATAAGATTATTGATATTGTAGATGCCAACATGGAAAAAAGCCCGCTTCTATAGGTATGCAGATAATACAGTTTAAGCATTTTCAATTCTATTTAATCCTATATACTAAAATAATCCTATATATTAAAATAATCGGGCCATTTAGTTCACGCCTATTGCGTGACAACCGCTAGACGAATTTCGGTGATTTTTTTTGATATGAAGGTAATTTTGCGTAGAAAGAAATAACGGAACCAGAATTTTATTTTAAGGTTTTAATTTTTTTGAAAAAGTCTAGCAGCCGACGTTGTCCATTTACATGTATACGTTCGTATTTAATTTATTATGCGTTTTATTATCATCATTAAATTTAATTTTGAACGCACAATTTTGCGGAGGAAAGCTAGTTAAACTTTAAATTTTATAGATAAAATTTATGTAAAATTAATTTTTTTTAAAAATATGTACACATTTTCTTATAAAATTAATCGTTATTATTGAATTCTACTTTAGAAATGTTTTTGCCGCTAGATTACGCGTCGTATCAAACAACTGCATAGAACATAGTTATAGTTTATTTGCTGCTGGGTGTCCGATATGGAATTATCCCTTACAAGCTCTTGACCAATTTGTGTTAAAGAGAAATGTAAATAATGCGAAGTTTAGTTAAATACCGACCGTTCGTAGTGTTCTGTAAAAATCAATGGTAATACTTTAGTAAATAGTTTCGACAGTGAATCATATTCTCTTGAATTCGAAACTAAGTTGCCGCTTACTTATAGCAGTAGTTCGTAAACATTTATTCATACGTATAACGTTAGCTCACCCATTCAAATATTTTGTCATCGATTTTAATTCTTAATAAAAAGTAATAATATTATATATTTAGATTAAAAATGTACTTAGAATGTGAAAAATGTAGTAATATTCTTATGGTACAAGTTAGAACAACACGAAATAGAAAATAAAACTTTCTCAAAATATATAATCTAAATAAGTTTATACTCTTACTCGCATATCAAATTGTATTTATTTTACCTATTTACGATTTACGATTTATAGTAACAGGTAATAATTATTTAACACGCATATTTAAAACAAAAAATGTAACTGTTGTCTTTAAAATTTAGTGTTACCTACTTGGAATTAATTATTTTTAAATATTTTAAATATTTGCGTATACTTTCAAATAAAGCAAATTTAATGCTCAAGAGTTTTTAATAATTATTATTACATATCATAGATAGATTTTTGGTCTGCTTGTTAAATAATTATTACCTGTTACTATAAATCGTAACAGGTAAAATAAATACAATTTGTTATACGAGTAAGTGTATAAACTTATTTAGATTATATATTTTGAGAAAGTTTCTTTTTCTATTTCGTTTTGTTCATGGTACAAGTTAGTACCATAAAAATATTACTATATACCTGCGAATTTATAAATCTCGTATTTCTTAAAATAAACTACATTTTTTCACATTCTAAGTACATTTTTAATCTAAATATATTGATTAACAACTAAAATCGATGACAAAATATTTGAATGGGTGAGCTAACGTTATACGTATGAATAAATGTTTGCGAACTACTGCTCAAAGTAAGCGGCAACTTAGTTCCGACTTCAAGGGAATATGATTCACTGTCGAAACTATTTATTAAAGTATTACGGTTGATTTTTGCAGAACACTACGAACGGTCGGTAATTAACTAAACGTCGCATTATTTACATTTCTCTTTAACACAAGCTTAGAGTCTTTGGGTTTACTACTACGGAAAGAAAACACAAATTGGTCTAGGGCTTGTAGGGGGTAATTCCATATCGGACACTCAGCAGCAAATAAACTATAATACAGCTGTTTAAGGTGTATGTGTTGGTGTTATATCTTTGAAATATTAAGTTGTTTCAGAATTACTTGATAAAAACCAAAAAGTGACACTAATAAACTCCACCTTTCAGCCGTTCTGGACACACACGCGAAGGCATGCACGTACCCACGCACATACATACACACACACACACACACACACACACACACACACAAACACACACGCGCGCGCACGGACGCACGCACTCACGCCCGCACACCCGCACACACATTATACACACACATACACAGACATACACACACACACACACACATACACGCGCGTGCGCGCGCACGTACGCAGTTACTCATTCACACAGACGTCATGGATGATCTTTTTGAAACTGCCAAACGCTGTAAAATCAGGTAAATAAGGTAATAAGGTTGGTAGTTTTGTTAGACAGTAATATTTTGTCGCAAAAATAATCTATATAATATATATAATTCTCACGCAAAGAACAAAAATTATACTTTAAAAAAATCCCTTTTTTGAAGGAATATTGGTTCAAGCACCAGTTTTATCTGTGTTATTGGGATTTTTACGAACAAATTGTGAAATTATGCAGTATCAGCCCATATGAAGTAATTTATTGTTTATATAAGACAAGAACTTAGATACGTTTTCGAGAAATAAAAAAAAAACAGGTTTCTATAATTTTAAAAGTAGAGTGAAAAGAAAATGAATCAGTTCGTAAATCAAATAAAGCAAACTCGACGAAACTGTTCAGTATGTGCAGTATGGCGCTTATGGGAAGGCAGTGTTTGTTTACCAAATTTATTACTGCACCGTTTATAATACCGGGTCTGGTAGTTACGGTGTAAGAAACACAGTTTCTAACCTGAAATAAAAAACTTGGGTATAAATTTTAAGGAAGCGGTAAACAGAGGAACATAGGAAGACATGCGATAAATTAGATAAACAAAACTACTGTAACCTAACAAAAGTAGATTAGATAAACAAAACTACTGTAACCTAACAAAAGTAGATTAGATAAACAAAACTACAGTAACCTAAAAAAATTGCATGGGCCGGGATGTTTATGAATGTTTACAATACATCTTAATTACATTTAAACAACACGTGATTATACATGAACTTCACATGAGAAGTGGTCTTGACGTAAGAACTGACTTGGCCACATTCAAATTAACCATTAAGGAGTACCTACCATTGCGCACAAAAAATACTGGTACCGCAACATTTTGTCCGTGTGCGTTTGGTTTAACGGCACAAAATCAATTGCGTTAGCTGGCTATGACCATGAAATATCGAAGTGACAGAATCTATTAAATTTGTCAGTTTGACATATGCTTAACCACTACTTGAAAATCGCGAGATGTCCGATTTACATACAAAAAATGTGTCAACATCAAAATTTGAATTTTGGAAGTGTCTACAGTAACAAGCTGTACCAACATTTTTTGAGGACGATGGCACCTAATAAAGAAACTTTCTGTAACTACAATGAATATCTTAATTACGGCAATAATTTGTAGATACAGCTTGTTAAAACTGTTTTAAATGTATCAAATACTTTTATTAGGTTTTTTACCAGTACCTCCCTCGACTGGTGCAAATGCATGTATTATTTGGAACACAGTCATTTAAGTTTAATTTAACCGTAAGATTATTTTTACTTTTGTAAGTGTCCTTTTCTGCATTTTAACAGCAATAAAGTTTTTATAATTTTTCTGCGCCCAATAAACCTTACTATATAAATCAAAACTTTAAACGTAGATTTTAAATTTCATATAGGGGAGATGATTCACAGATAATGGTTAAATAAATGGATTACCTCTTGCATGAGATCAATACTGCTGCAGAATTCGATTTGACCTGTAAAATAAACACTATAACTAACACCATGCAAATTCGATGAAGTAGAAATTGAAACTGCCTATAGTAGGAACTTGTGTGTAAACAAAATAATTTTATTTATCATTTAACATACTATATTTCTCGCACAAATGATATATTCCAGCCCATTTCTATCGGGCTTAATTCACAATGGTATGTAGGTAAATGAAGCACATTATGACCTATTTCTTGTGCCATAACATCAAGTTTATTTTTATCACATTGATGCCTCACTTGAGTTACATAAGCTAGTAAGTCTCGCTTTAAAACGTTTTAATCAATGGGCATTTCTTTCTCACTAAGCCAATCAACAATTTGTTCTTTTCGCCATGCCACTGTTGGAATCTTCTCTACCTTCCTACTATGATAAGATGCATTATCCATAACAATAACTGAATTTGGTGGTATATATAGAATATGTTGGTCGGCAAACCAGTTGTTATACATATCACCGTCCATTTCCGTATTCACATCAGCAGTGTTTTTCTTACATAAGAAAGTTAGTTCCGTACCTGGTATAAAACCATTGTTCCTACCAGAATGCACTAAGGCAAATCGGGGTCCATGGCCACTTGGTGATTTTAAACCTGTACTGAGCCCTCTGATGAATGCCTGCCTACCACTTTCAATGGTGGTATCATGTCATGCTTTACTCACTGCATGTCCTACGTTAACCCACGATTCATCAATATATATATATATATATATATATATATATATATATATATATATATATATATTTCTACCTGAAAAGGAAACATTTTTAATTACGTGAAATTCGACATTATTAAGCATGCAATTGGAAATAATTTAATAATAAAGTTACTGTGAATTACCTTATTCTCTGAACTTTCTAATGCGTCGTATGTATATGATATTATCACGCTCAGTAAGAATACTTTTTCAACCCATCTGTTGAAATTCGGTAAATTATCATCGCTATTAACAGCACAAAAGATACAGTTCATTGTTGGTGGAATGTTTGCAATAAAAAAATTATGCACTTTTCGCGGAATAATAGTTTGGATATTCTGATTATATACGTGAAGGCGATCATTGGTTTGTGCACCTTTCCTTTTCGCACGTTCCTTCGGACTATTACTTCAGTTTGATGTTCTTTTTTATTAGCATAGATACTTCGTACTGAACTACATAAAGCGTTGATTGCTTCTTTAACGCCTGCACTAACGTTCAGTTTGGCCGAGAAATAATTTAGTACGCCAAGAACTTTCTAATCAAAGTAAATTAACTTTTTAATGGACTAATATGTAGCTTATTCTGTGGGATTTATGACTAAAGTAAATAACAATTCAAGTTTTAAAGATCAAGGAGGCGCCTGTCTATAAACAACGACTTAAGTGTTTCTGTCAAATATGCGTTATACGCAAACGATATAATTGCTCCAGTTTAACAATTTTCATTGCATTATGAATTATTCCATTCAAGAGCGTGTGTTTTCTGTGGAAGTCTACATTAGAACTGGTTCATTTGAAGAAGTTCGGCGTGCATTTCGACGGCAGTTTGGAAACAATAATAGGGGCGATGCACCAACACGCTTTACAATTGCGGCGTGGGTTCGTCATTGGCGTGAAAATAGCTCTGTGCAAAACATTAAAAAACCTGAACGTCGAAGAACGGTGCGTACACCTGAAAATATTGAACGAGTGAGAGCTGCCTTTACAAGAAGTCCTAAGAGATCGGCTAATCGGCAATCACTTGCCCTAGGAATATCCAAGGGAAGTCTCCACAGAATTCTGCATAAAGATATAAAATTTCACCCCTATAAATATCAGCTAGAAACACTATGAGAATTTTGCGAGATTTTTTTGACGGCCGTATAATTTCCCGATTTGGAAATTTGAATTGGCCCCCGAGATCTCCCGATTTAACGGCCCCCGTTTTTGCAAGTCGTCCCGCAACAATTCCGGAGCTGAAGGAGCAGATTCGAAATGAAATTGCAGGAATAAATGGAGATTTGCTTCGCCGAGTGATGATAAATTTTGAACTTAGAATTCAAAAATGCATTGAAGTCGAAGGAGGGCATTTGGAAGACATGATCTTTAAAACTTGAATTGTTATTTACTTTAGTCATAAATCCCAAAGAATAAGCTACATATTAGTCCATTAAAAAGTTAATTTACTTTGATTAGAAAGTTTTTCTTCGACTTTTAAATTGTATAGTCTAAAATGGGGAACCCTGTACTAAGTTTAAGCGTTTGGAAAAGAACGATTTTTAATCAATGGAGTTGGTTTGATTTGAAAAATAACGTAGTGCAAGCGAACAATGATATGAAAGTATAAAGAGGTTCTGTTACGTTTGACAGCATTACCATAAAAGAAAAGGATTGCGTTATTTGTGGATGACTAAAGTTAGTAAAATAGACATTTAGAGCACAAGAGCCCGTACTGTACTTGGAAGTTTGAACAGATAAGAATACAATTCTTCTAACACATTGTCAAAAATATCAACACCCAATATAAAAGATAAAACACATTACGCATATGTATAATGTTGGCGGGACCTCGGGATCTGACTCCCTCAATGTTCCATTTCTCACTGCGCGTATTTCTGACACACTGACTACGAAATGTTCCCGCAGCAGCGTGCAGTTATTGTACGTTGTGCGTATACCTCTCTTATTTACTATCATGCGGTGTACCGACTGTTGTTCTATATAATAGGATTAAAATACACGTAGGTGCAGAAGAAAAATTAGAAAGTAGATTTTTATCAGCTATAACATTACGTAAATTAAGTACTACATGTTTACTGAAATTAAAAATGTGTTACAGTAGAGCGTCTATTATCCAAATTAATTGGGGAACAGGGGCGATCGTTTGCTACCAGATTTTCCACTCTGATCAATAACCACTAAAAGTGTTTGATACATATATTTTCCTGTAACTCATAATGTCTAAGTATGCACACTTAACTAACTTACAAAATTCCAATTATTTACATATACTTAGATACTAAATATTTGAGATATCTACTGAAAAATAAAATGTCCACAAAAGGGTTAGCCCAGGGTCTTGGTTGGTCTCGGTTCTGTGGGGCGACGGTCCGGGAACGGCAGACTCTCCGGGGGTCTCTTTAGGTTTGCTGCTAAAGTAACATTACCGGCATATTCACAATAGAGTTAAAATGATCTTACTTTCCTATATGAAAAGAATAAAGAAAAATGAAATAAACAAAATAAAACTCTGGAATATTTTAAGAACGTTCCTGACTAGTAGAAATCACAAGCGGGGTTATCTCGCGACAGGTTAGCTGGGATGAATAAGGTTCCAGGACTTCAGGTAAGAAGTAAATATTTAACAACTGGTAATTACGGTAAGTGAGATGAAAGTTTAATACTCTCTCGTTTTATGTACCCCTTGAGGAAGGGCGGAGATCGAAAAAAATGGTCTAATCGTGGGTGGCTTAGTCACTTCTAACTCGTAGACACTCTACACGTTGTTTAAGTGGTCTGGGGTACCGTTTTTGTGTGAGGTTGTGTGTAATTATGTGCTGAGTGTCGATCAATTGATTCTGGGCAATTAGTCCGTTGCGTTGACTGATCGACACCCTGGGGCCGGCAGAATTTAGGCAGAGCTTTTCTATCCGACGGAGTAAGTGGAAAACTACTCCGGGAATAACACCCGGCGTGGCGTTGTCCACGAGCGTGTCTGTGTAGGTGTTAAGTAAAATAAAACTTACATGCAGGCGACCACGGATTCAAGTAACAGGGCTGTTGAAGTATTTTCAGGCGGACGGAGTGGAGTGAACAAATCAGGAATAGTAATAAAAAGACCCATGATAATGAGACGGTGGATTGCGCGTCTTGCAGTTTTATTGCAATCCACGGAAGGCGGGAACGGCTTCTGGTGGTGACGCTAATTCAGAGATTGATTGTTGGACAAGTGGTGGGACTGTGACGTAGCAAAATTTTTAATATCTTCGGATCAACGTCGGTGGGGATAAAATTTCATTATTTGAGATTTCAGCAATTTAATTAAAATAATTTCATTGACAAATAATTAATTAAAAAATGTTTGTAAAGGATTTGGGTTTTTACAGCGTTATCAGTCACTATATCTACAATTTTGCTATCTTGTAGGATTTGGTGCCCTGGATCTCATCCATTCGTGAACGTCTTCTTCATTACATTCAGTATGCTCT
>JARFJB010000762.1:1710000-1805000 GCA_036346205.1 Vesta saturnalis
TTGATGGATGTATGTTAGTATCCACGATAACCCCAGAACGAAAACACCTATATACCTGAAATTTTGTATCTTAAATACAAAATTTGTTTTCATTTCGCTTGGAGCTGATTCGATTTTGCGAGAAACCCAGCGGCGAATAGGGGGGTTTATTAGGGGCCGTTTTTGGTTTTTATCAAATCATTTTAAAACAGTTGCATATTTCAAAGATTTAAAAATACGTAGATACAGGCCCTTAGCGGACACCCGCCCCTGATTACCTTTAGGTGCTGACTGCTGCCCATGCAATTTTCCCGCGTTTTTCATACATGACATCGTACGCATCATTTAGCGTCATAGGTGACACTGCTTCTTGCTTGAAACACAAACGTCATACGTATACAAGATGGTGGTGTAATTTTCTCGCGCGTTACCACCTACGCAGCGGTCGATACCTCAACTACTAAATGGTCTTCTTGTACAAGTTGGGAGACGACGACAGCGATACGTAGACTCCTGCTAGAAGTAGCCGCCATATTATCAGTTGCTGATAATACATCCCCTCCCCTTGTAACTCTAGAGCGTCGCTACCCTATGCATAAACGAGTAAGCTCCCTTGTTACGTATTATTACAGCTTATCTCGAAGACTCGATCATCTTCATGTTACATTACTTACATAACCTTCTCGCCATCTCCTTGCTGGGTACGCAAAACAATCCCTGTCTCTTACTTATTTTTCATTCACAATCTTTCTCCGAGCTTTGCTATCTCTGCATACCTCCCTAGCTTTCGCCAGATTCATAAATTGTCTCTGACATGCCCTTTTATTCTTAAAACTCCTTATCTTTCATTTTTTTATCATACATTCTAATGCATTCAGTCAAGGTGTAGGCGGCGTACCTGGCCCGGCCTTACCTCTAACATCACCCATGTATTTGCTTCGTTAATTACAGTACTGACGGGACAAACGCCATTATAGATTGGTCGTTTCGAAGCTAGGCTCTTGCTTTCGTTTCTCATTATCGTCCACACACTTCCCATTACTTCCCTTCCAGCATTGACCTGCTGTCCAATCTCGCCATCCATTGTATCATCTGCAGTGAACATTTTGCTCAGACATACCAACTCGTCCACTTGTACCATATTTTCATCTTGCAGGGTAAATACATTAGTCTCCTTTTCAACTTCCCGATTGAACACCACAATCTTAGTTTTGTTCACGTTTACCTTTAGGTCCATGCCCTCACAGTCTAAATCAAACTTTTTCAGAGCAGTTTGTAGCTCATCCGCACTGTCACGTAATAAACTGTGTCATCTACATACACCAGAATACGTACATTTACGTCACCAACCATTACACCCTTTGTATCGGTACATGCTTGCCTACCATATTTATCCATGTATACATTGAACAACCACGGTGTCATCACACAGCCTTGCTTAACATTAAAGTAGTCACTCACACCTCCTTTCACCCTAACAGATGCCCGGCTACCGTTATATATTGCCCTTAATCCGTTTATTATACCTTTACTTATGAGATTCCTGAGAAGCGCATGTGGTAAAACGAGAAGAGGCAAGATAAAGAATCAATGTATGATGACGGAGTGTGGCGAGGGAAAGACGATGATGGCTGAATGTAGTAGATGTATGATAAAGGAAAGAAAGATAAGGAGTTTTAAAATAAAAGGGCATGCCAGAGACAATGTATGAACCTTGCGGAAGATAGGAAAGCATGAAGAAAGATTGTGAATGAAAAATAAATAAGAGGCAGGGATTGTTTTGCCTACCCCGCAAGGGAATGGCGTGTAGGTTAAGTTTAGTTAAGTTACTTACTCCATATTCATTTAATATTTCCCACAGCTTCTCCCTATTCACACTGTCATATGCTTTCTCCAGATCTACAAATGCACAGTACATCTTATTTTCTACACTTAAACTGTTTTCGATCACCTGCTGTAAAGCAACCGTCTAATGAATATGTCCTCTCACTGGCACCAAGCCACCCAAATCTTAGTTTGTGTAATTTCTCGTACTCTTTCAATCAGTACTCTTCCAAATACTTTACCAGGTACACTGAGAAGACTTATTCCTCTGTAGTTCTTACAATCACTCTTGTTCCCCTTACCTTTATACAGTAGTACAATGTTCACGCACCTCCAATCACTCGGCACTTTTCCACACTTAAGGCATGCATCGTCTAATTGACACAATCTTCATATAAGATTTCCACCTCCACACTTCAGCATTTCACCAGTGAATCCATCCACCCCTGCACCTTTACCTTTTTTCAACCTTCTTACCGTTTTCTCTACCTTATTCAACCGAATATCCTTATCAGTTTCATTCACCATTCCTTCTGTATTCTCCTGATTTAATTCTTTAGTGTTATTTTCCCCCCTACTGTACAGCTTTCTAAAATATTCTTGCCAGCATTTCCTCACTTCACAATCGTCCCATACTATTTCGTTGCTCGTACCCTGTGTCCTGTATCGTACTCCTGTATCGTTCTGTTTTATGCCCCGTTTTGTATTTTTGACTCATATCCAGAAGAGTTTTTTGTTTCCTTCAAAATAATTTGTCTTTTATCTCCTTCTACAGCCATCACTTCCTCTTTACATATTCTCACTGCCTCCTTCGCTTGTTTGTTTCTTAATCAGTACACCTCATACAATCGGTTTTTCTCAGTCTCATATTTTTCAGTAATTATTGCGATGTAGGCATCTTTTTTCTTACCTACTGCCTTTTTTACCGATTCATTCCCCAAGCACATTTGTTTGTCTACCTATAGTCACTCTTCCACATATCTGCACGGTACAATTGACAACACAGACTTTAAAACTTTTCCATGCACTTTCAACGTCATTGTCTTTTAATTGTTCGTTCGACACAGCTTCATTCCATTCAACTCTTTACTCACAGCATTTGCATATTTCATTACCGCACCATTATGTACTAGTTTATCTACCCTAATTTTGGACGTTCGCACTACGTTTGCTTTCCTTCTTCAGACCCACTCTTGCTCTAAACACACTCTCGATACAACCAAATAGTGGTCTGATCCACACTCCGATCGGCGCATTCCTTTTGTATCTCACCAGGTTTCTAAGTCGTTCATTATATACTATCAATTCAAACATATTTTTAAGATTCACCTCTTTACCATGTGTACATATGCACATTTTTATGTTTAAACGTATTAATTAGATGCAAACAGGTTTCTCTTGACACAGATGTGCAACAGGCGTTCACCATTCTCATTGACTCCGGACCCCGAACGCGTTCAGTATGTTCTCTCTGTACACCCATCCACTTATATCACCACTCTTCATGAATAAACAAAACGGGTAACATTATACCAAATGCGCATATATATATATATATATATATATATATATATATATATATATATATATATATATATACAATACATACCTGAAGTCAAAGAAAGGAAAAAAACAGAGTCAATTTACAGGAGCAACCTGTAATGTAAAATACTAACACGTATGGCATTTAATGAAGGTTCATTAAATATACCAAAAACACAATAATATATTTTTTGTTGAAACATAATTGAAGACGAATAGTTTAATTAAGCAATAATAGTAATATGTGAGACTAAAATTAAACAGTGATTAAGTCCATTTCAACAATATTCTCTGAATTATTTACCAGCTGCATGCATGGTGTAAATTTTTCGTTTCAAAACGTCTTCACGTATTCGTGACATCCTCTGACTTCGACTTCAAACACAGCCTATGTTTTTGCGGTAATCCGGTGCCGATTTCCCAGATTCTAAAGCGAGAGCCATTCTTGCCTTTGTCCGAGTTACGGTTTTCTCGGAAATGCCGCATGCGAGAGCAGTTCGCTGCAACATAATATTACATAAATATAAATGTAAATAGTGAAAATTATTAGAGTACCTGGATAGTGGAAGTTAAAGGTAAACTTGGCCCCTGTTATCGCGTTCTATCTCGAAATAATGCAGTATATTCATTAACATCACTTGAGTTTGGCTTTTCAATGACATCATTATTTGCTGCAAAATAAATAAATGGATTCAAGTAATTGGAAATACATTTTGCATTATAAACTTACCTCGTAATAGTGAATATTAATAATAATAGTTTTGAAAAAAACTGTTGTTTACAAATGCAATAGAAACTAATACATTACGAAGCGAAAGATAAATTATTATAACTACAAAACACGATTTCACAGTAATAATTATATTCCCATTCTCGAGTCCACCATGAGACACCTCTCCACAGCGCTGCTATAGCGCGGTATTCCAGCAAAGTACAGGTAGTAGGTTCAAATCCTACTCGAGGTAAACTTTTATTGATGTATTTAATACAATTAATAATAATTTTTAACTGTATGTTATGGTTTTACGCTGCTACAAAAATATTATTTAATGACCAGGATTCGAAGTTTCTGGATTTTACTATTTTCTATATTTCGACTCTATTTTTATAGTTTTCCATTAAATAATGTTTCACAAGAACTCATCTGGGG
Source organism: Vesta saturnalis (assembly GCA_036346205.1). Classification (NCBI taxonomy): domain Eukaryota; kingdom Metazoa; phylum Arthropoda; class Insecta; order Coleoptera; family Lampyridae; genus Vesta; species Vesta saturnalis. The sequence goes on from JARFJB010000762.1 coordinate 1,714,496, forward strand.
GAATTTTTTGTAATTTTTTTGATATTGGCATCTCTGACTATTAACAAATGTCAACTTTGAAATTTTAAATAAGTTTCGAATTTGAATTTATTATTATATTTTTCAAAATCTCTGACCAAGAAGTGCTAGAGTCACTAACTCCACCAGAACTACGGGAAATAGTCGAAAATACAGTTAAAAATATAGTATCCTTAAAATCTAAGGCAATCTACGAAAAAGGGTATGTGAAATTCTCAAAGTGGTGTACGGAAAAAAAAGTTATCACTGTAACATTTAATAGTTATTAATGATACTAGTTCGATATGAACGTCATAATGAAACGCGAGTAAAGTTAAACCACGAGGCGTTAGCCGAGTGGTTTATTTACACAAGTTTCATTATGAAGATCATATCGAACGTGTATCATTCAAAATTTAATCTACGCCAGTCCAAATAGATTTTATTTGCATAGATTCGATTTGTTTATAATATCAGAAACGTTTTTGTAAATAAAAATTCAAAATTATTAAGTGCCCATATTGGTCGATGTTATAGTAACCGCGCTTGTTGATTGTTGTAATTTTTATTTTGACAACGTCATTATTTGCGTTCACTTTTGTGCTTTACATCCAATTTAATAGAAAAAAGTATTAATATGAGTGATTCTGATTCTGAGAGTGTCCCTTCGGATATTCAAGGCATTGCGCAAAACGTCCTCAATTCCCTACTTCCCGAAAAATCAAGACAGACGTATGAGCAAACCTATGCAAAACTTGAAGATTGGTGTAAAGCGAAAGGAATCAAGAATAGCAGCAATGAAAAGGTTCTTATAGCATATTTTGAACATCTTTCAAAACATAGTAAGCCTTCGTTTCTTTGGGTATATTATTGTATGCTACGTTCAATAATATCAATGAAGAAAAATATAGATATTAGTAAGTACGCCCATTTAATTGCATTTCTAAAAAGAAAATCAGAAGGATTTCGATCAAAAAAATCTAAAATTTTAACAAAAGAAGATATAACCAAATTTTTGCTGGGAGCTGACGATAGAACTTATTTTATGATGAAAGTTGCATTGATAGTGGGACTTGCGGGTGCCTGCAGGCGACATGAGTTGACAAATCTGCACTTACGGGAAGTTAAAGATAATGGACAATGCATTCACATTATTATTCCATTTATGAAAACAAAGATACCAAGAAATTTTTTTATTACAAGAGGGAATGTTGAAGGATTTAATATGGTGGAAATGGTTCGAAGATATATAGCGATGCGACCAAGCAACACAGCTCATACTCGATTATTTGTGGGGTATAGAAATGGAAAATGCACTAAGCAACCAGTTGGCATTAATACTTTTGGGAAAATGCCATGTAATATAGCATCGTTTCTGAGTCTTCCAAGTCCTCAACAATATACTGGACACTCTTTCCGTAGATCATCTGTGTCGTTGCTTGCAGATTCAGGAGCAGATTTATTAACTGTTAAGAGGCATGGTGGTTGGCGCTCTAACATAGTGGCAGAAAGCTATATAGAAGATTCCAAAAAAAAATAAGAAGAAAGTGGCCTCTAACATTTTGGGTGGAGTTTCATGCACTGGTGGCTCTTCAACAAGTTTAAGCACTCGGGAAAAAACATTTCTTTCTACAAATTCAGCTCATTTGTCTTTGGCTGGATTAAATTTAACAAATTGTACAGACTTTATAATTAATGTTTACAATAAATAAATGTTAGTAAAGATTTTATAATGAATAATAATAAGTAAAAGTAGTAACTAACTTTCTTTTTGTCTGTTTTTTATTTTAAAATTTGCGTGTTATTATGAGTTCATAATGGCACTGGGTGCTATTATGAAAGCCATAATGACACCCAAATGAAGATGATAAATATGTCATAATGACACTGGCGTAGAAAAAAACATTAATTGCATTGTCGTATTGTAAAATTGTGTAAAAATGAAAATGACAACATTGCAAGCTGGATTTTAAGAATGCGTCACTTCCGCTTAGTATAAAAACAAATTCGTTTAGGGATTTTGATCTTTCTACCTTCAACGTTAGGAGGAAGAAGTAACGTAAGTTCTTTAATTTTTTGTTTTTCCTTTTTTATTAATAATTAATGTTTTAAGTTTCGTAGCAAACTTTTAAGGGTACTTTAAATATTCGTATATAAATTTTAAGTTAATATAAATATTTTTGTAATAATTTTGAGGTTAAGAACCACGTGCTGAATATAAATTTTTATTGTAGTATGGCGGACTCTGCTCCAGCCCGAGGTGGTTTTCGTGGTGGATTTGGTGGTGGACGTGGTCGTGGAGGCCCACGTGGCCGAGGCCGTGGTCGTGGTAGAGGACGCGGTCGTGGTAAAGAGGATCAAAAGGAATGGATCCCTGTGACAAAACTAGGACGACTAGTACGTGATGGAAAAATTCATACACTAGAGGAAATTTATCTATTCTCATTGCCTATTAAGGAGTATGAGATTATTGATTTCTTTATCGGTTCTGCACTTAAAGATGAGGTAGGCATTTTATTATTTTTGAACATTCTTGGTATTCATGTAGAAATTTTATGTGTAGGTTTTGAAAATTATGCCTGTACAGAAACAAACTCGTGCAGGACAACGTACACGTTTTAAGGCATTTGTAGCAATTGGTGATAGTAATGGCCATATTGGGTTGGGTGTTAAATGTAGCAAGGAAGTAGCAACTGCTATTAGAGGTGCTATCATTTTAGCCAAATTATCTGTGGTGCCTGTTCGTCGAGGCTATTGGGGTAATAAAATTGGTAAACCTCATACTGTACCTTGCAAGGTATGAGTTTGAATGAATTTTTAATTTTAAGACTTAACGTTTTTGTTCTGATAGGTCACTGGAAAATGTGGTTCAGTGTCTGTACGTTTAATTCCAGCACCTCGTGGTACTGGTATTGTATCTGCACCTGTCCCTAAAAAATTATTGCAAATGGCTGGCATTGAAGATTGTTATACATCGGCACGAGGATCAACTGGCACTTTGGGTAATTTTGCAAAAGCCACATATGCTGCTATTGCTAAAACATATGCATATCTTACACCTGATCTGTGGGAAGAGAGACCTCTTATGAAAACTCCTTATCAAGAATATGCAGACTTTCTAGCCAAGAATCATCGTCCAGTTACTGGCCAACGCCCTGCGGAAGCCATTTAATTATTTGAACTTACAATGTATTAAAAATTTAATACAGATATAAAATTATAGTAGTTTTATTATTGTATTTTGTATTTTAGATTAAAATTGTGTTATTTCTGAAGGTAAGTCATTTTGTATTATTCTAAATTCTCTTTTGTAATTTTTTTTTTTTAGGTAATTTGGTTTTTGAAATTTTTGTATTGAGGTGAGTACAATTTTTTTTTTACATACATTTTGTTGATTCTATAATGTTTTGTTGTTTCCTTCCATAGCTCGATTTATTGGTGAATGTATAGGGTGTTGCATTTTGTAATTAAAAATTGATTGGGATGCAAATATTTTCTAGTCAAAATTGCTTTATCAATATGTGTGTATCTCATGATGATGACTGAAAGTTAAATATGTTCTGACTAAGTTGACTTCCATGATTTATCTACATTCTTGATTGTCCATTGCACTTTTTAAAACTTGAAATTTGTAAGCATTGATACAATGCAAATGATAGTGACTGCATTTGATTGTTGTTGGGATTACACAAATCTTTATTTTCTAGAAAACTGCTATGTGCACACTAATTTCGAAATTTAGTTATATTTTTACCTTCCAACATACATATACATCTGTAGGTATAGAAGGTTATGCAATCTACTTTTTTTTCACTATCGCTAAATCTACATATTAGCTCATTTTACAATGTTTGACAAGGTTTCTCCAAGATCGGCTATAATGTTGGAGTGTGTGAATGTATGTTAGTATCAATGATACTTCAGAACCACAATATTTGTGTACTTGAAATCTTGTATTTAAGCTTTTCTTTTCTCCTCGAGCTGATTAGATTTTGCAAGAAATTTAGTAGTGGCAGTTTTTGGTTTTTATCAAATATTTCCGAAACAGTTGCATATTTCAAAGATACCTAGATATAGATCGTAAACATATTAATTATGTTATGTGCTATTTTTTGATACAAGGTCTAATTTAGCTACAACAAATTGCTAAGGAGGCATATTTTTTAATATTTTAATTTTACATCACTTTTGTTTATAAAGGTTGCATAATTATTCTAAAAATTATTATTAAAATTTAAAATTATTAATTTCTTTAAATGCATAAATAAAAAGTTTACCTGGAGTAGGATTTGAATGTACGTGTACTTTGCTAGATTACCATTCTAACCAACTGAGCTATAGAGATACAAGCCCCAATCGAAGTAAATTTTGTTTTTATTAATGCAGAACTGATGTAAATTCTAAATATAATGAGATTACAGTCAAATTACTTATATTAATGGAATGTAAGTCTGCACTATCACATATTAATTTCTTATTAAAATTTTTTCAATTTATACTTTGTAGGTTGGAAGGTCGTGAGTTGTTTCACACCACATATTTTTCTTTCACTTTCTTGGCAAAAATTTCAAAAGGCTAATTAGATATTTTTTGACAAATTGCGTTAATCAAGTAGGCATTGCCATTAAAATAATTCTCTCCTTGCTTTTGGTTGACTGATCTAGGGGGTTTGCACAACTAACTTTGAACCGATAAAATCACATCAAACTGAATGCAACAAAATGATTGACGGTTGTAAAATTAATTTCATATTTCACCTTAGATATCATACTCGAACATTTCACAATAAATTAGTAACAGTTTCATTGATGTGTACACAATGTTGGGGTAAAGCAGAACTGATTTCAATTAGTCTTAACTAGAGGCGTAATTGAATTCAAAATCTTGGAAAATAAACAGACCATTTGCTACCCGACAAAATCACATCAGTTGAAGGGTAAATCGAATGCACTTTTTAACGAGAATAATGAATTGAATTTTGTTAGATTGTCAAATTATTAAAAGAAACAAAAAATATTTGGCGTGTAAAACCACACGACCTTGCACCCTACAAAATGGAAATTAAAAGAAATGAAATAATTTTAATAACATTTTTTACGATAATTTTCCAACCTCTTATAATAAATTCATTATGAAAATAGGCAACATCGTAAAAACAAAAACAATAATCTATGAAGCAGATGTTTAAAACTTCGTTTGACAGGTTAATAGACATCTAGATGCTAATTTAAAATATTAAGAGAAACAAAATAATTTTAATTATAATTATTTTAGGATAATTATGCACCCTCTTTTTTATACGTTCATAACGAAAACAGATAATAGGTGTCTTCATCAGTATACAGCACTAAATAACAAATTCCTTACTATCATTCAATTTTACACATACATTTATATTGTCACTTGCAGCTTCTGTTACCAATTTCTCTTTGAGTACAGGCACTTCAATCAGTTCACCACTATCGGTCATAGACTAGCACCTAAAACCATTCATCATTGCATTCTTTATATTCATATTTTGTTTGAATTTTGCAATAGCTCACTTTTAATTTTCAATGCCATATTGAATAACTTTAGTTTTTAAATCGCCTTTTTTATAGAGCATTTGCTTTATTAAATTATGGTAAGATGTATTATTTCACCGTGAACAAATTTGGCCAAACACAGATGCCATAATTCAGTTTTGTCTGCTTTTTATGATTGTTTTCACGCTGTTCAATTGTTACCCTTTCTATATATTTGAGATTAATTGTATAATTTAACTTTGCTATTATTTTATCTTACATTTCATGATACAGCTTTTTGTCAATGTCTGGTTCTGCACGATTGCTACCATTATCCATGTCCGCCTGGGAGTGACGTTAATTTTTCAAAACTTTTATACACTTTCCTTTTTAAATCCAGGGTACATGTGATTATTGTTCTCACTCATTCACTTAAATTGGAAAAACATTTCTAGCTGATATGTCTTACTGTGTATTATTAACGCATGCGTAATATGATTTGCACATTCAAGTGTTATTACAAATGTCCAGAACATTTTGCAATATTCATGTATACATGCTTAAATCTCAAGTCACCTATCACGAACTATAGCTAACTCCATAGTTAATTTCGCTTCTATTAAATCCCTCAACTATAATAGCTTATTTCATTCCAATTGAAGATCCTGTATAGTTTTAAAACATTTATGTTCTGGTTTATTTGTGATTCACATAACAGGGTGATTTCTAACCTACAAAGAAAACTGAAAGGGGAAGCAGAAGAGATCAAAGTAATAATAAGATAGTTAAAACGGCTTAAATTCTTATAAACAATTGAGCCTTTTGTATAAAATACGGCACTAACATAAGTTTTGAATTCATATTTGGCATATTTGAAAATAAACAAAGTTCACTTAAAATTTTAATACAAGATGGCTATTTAAATTGTTCTTAAAAATACCCACTTATAAGTGTTCATTTATTGAAAATTGTTATTGTTGACAGTAATGAAGAATATGTAGATGTGATAATGGTGTATGGAGCTGCTGAAGGAAATGCTGAATGTGCGAGACACGTATTTGGATTGATTTTTATTATTCATGCATACCTACCGTAAAAATAATACTACTATAAAATTAATTTATCAGTGTGTGAGAAGTGTTTGTGTTTCTATGTAAACGTGAATTATAAAAAGTCTGCGGCACTCAATATGTGGCCTTAACTTTACATCATTGTAACTTTCTTATTATTACCATTTGATTTAAATTCATATTTGTGCTGCCTTAGTTCGGTTTCCCAAAATTTTATTAATTCAGTTTTATGGTTCATACAATAGGTTGGGGGGGGGGGGGGCGGACTTTAAACGGGCAGTGTAGGTATATATATATATATATATATATATATATATATATATATATATATATATAGGAAATGAAATTGGGGATTTGATCAAATCTCAGAAATGAAAAGAAAAATCAAAATCTACGGAACCTAGGTTAACGTAGATTTTAATTTTCTTGTTATTTCCATTTTATTTTCCGTGATTTGATCATTTCCCTTAGGGATTTCATCAAATCGGGGATTTCATCAAATCTCCAATTTCATCATTTCCGTACAACATAAATATCTGGGTTATGTGTGCTTTTTGTTTTTATGTTAAATATTATTTTCCGAGTATTAGATTTTATTTAGAATTTTTGTTTCAGATTATTATTCTGCCTTTGACAAAACTCAAGTCTAGGATTTTTTTTAAAACGGTGAGTAATATTTGTTAATTTAATGTTGGTTTGGATAATTATGATGATTGTATAATCTTTCGCGGTTTCCACCAGAACTTTGTAATGATGGCTAGATTTACTGATAAAAATACTTCATCTATATATCTTATATTTTTCATTACTTTAAGCTATTCAAGAATTTTTATTTACAGATTATAATCCTGTGATGTATTCCCCCTTTCGAAACTGTGCAAACGGTGAGTAACGTTTAATTTAAAAATTTGTTCCGAGAATTAGGATAAGATTATAACCATCCAATTTGTCACCCGAACTTTATAATGATCACCAGATTTCTTCTTTCTTTAATTTTTAGTGATGTTGGTTGATCAAGAATTTTTGTTTCAGATTTACATTATGTCCATTTATCATATTACGCATGTTTTTAAACGCGGAATAAATTTGCGTATTCAAAAATTTGTTCTAAGAACTGCAAAAGATTACTGTGAACATATAATGTGGATAAACTTTGCAGTTTTTTGCAGAGCTTGATCCAAAGACCACCTCTTACATTTGACGAAATGACCACAAATGGGTAGCTTTATAAATAGATTGAATGTTTAAATGCAAATTTTAGTTAGATCTAGTTGCTATGGTTACGAGTAATAACTAGTTCATTTATTATTATTTATTTATTTCAAATTGTGATAAAATTGTTACAATCATAAACAATAATAATGAAATGATGTCAAGAAAAATTCCGGTTAGTTTCTATCCACACTGTCAACTAAGAACACTATACTAATTTAAAGTGTAAGCATGTAGTGTATTTAGAAATTTTTCAATTCAAGATTTAATGTTTTTTCACCGTTTGGATGTTTCAATCTATTGGGAAGTTTATAACAAGAACGAACATGTCTCCTGCAAAATTTTGTGGTTAGAATTAAACTTTCAACATTGTAGAAATAAAAACAATAATAAAATCTATGCCAGAATGACGTTTAAAACTTCATGTCGGATAGAGATTAATAGACATAAATATATGTATCAAGCAGTTGTCTCGCAATCTGTGTGAACGAAATCACCCGATTATTGTAATATACAGGGTGTTCTGCGACTCGATCGACAAGCTTATACGATATACTCTGGCGGTCATTACGATCAAAAAATGTTACATGACCTATAGGTGAATTCCTCTTTGTTTCATACATATTGATGGAATTTAAATAAAAAAAAGAGAAAAGAAAATTTATTCATAAATTGATAGATAATTAACACAAAATTACAGTAACTGTTAAAAATGAGAACCGTAATTTTCTAAACACGCAACTATTCTTGTGCCATAGAATGTTGCCAGTTAGTTGCTGGACCACCTCGTCCTATCCACCTTTCTGGAAAATTTGTATTAAGGAACATTGTCACTTGTATCAAATATTGTACGAGTACTGGTAGAAGCACTTCGTTCAACTTCATTTAAAACTACTTTGTTTCCAAATCCATATTTTCTACACGATTTTGTTAAAGATCCTGTCTCTCTTAAACACCAAAATACATTTGAAAATGTTGTGCGGTCAGGAACAATGCGATCTGGGTATCGCCTGAGGCACTCTGCAACTGCAGCACATCCACTTCCATTGCAAAAACTACAAAAAACCATATCAGCATATTCTGCATTAATAAAATGCAGCATAATGGTTTAAATTATTATTACAGCACAAAGTCATTAATTTCTCAATCATACATTAATTCGTCGAGGCTTACTAAATTATAGGAATTCACCTATATGTCATATAACATATTTAATTGTAATGATCGTGGGAATAAATGATAAGTTTGTCGATCGAGTCACGGAACACCCTGTATAAGATTAGTAACTGATTTGAACTGTCAGTCCTGAATACAAATTGATGTTTGGTTACTATGGTTACAATAACTGGTTCTAATAAAGCAAAATAAAATATTCACCTGGCATCTGACGTGAAAACATTTAACATCGTCGACATGTGGGGTGCCACATACCCATTACTTTTTGATCTCATAATGAACCCATTTTGTCTCCACTTCATCAGCAAAATGGAGGTTTTATATAAAAACCATCTTAAAGAGAAAATACTTATGTTTCCTCATCATATGTCTGTATGGTAACAAAAACATCAAACAGAAAACCTATTTGGCAATTTTACAGTTTGTAATGAACACATGAATCGGTCTTAATGAAACAATACATTACAATCATTACCATAAAAGCAATGTCGTCTCAAATTAAGGTCAAACAAAAAAGTTTTTCATTTGTAAACTGAACATTTTTTCACGAAACTTCGCATACATATTTAGTCTTGCGATCACAATTATGGGGGCAGAAGTCACATCTCCACAGGAGCTTTTTCGGAATCTCCTCTAATCTTTGCCTTTTGACAATCATTTATCATTTCAAATCACAATTTTGTGAGAAAATATTTTCAGAATGAATCCGTCATTGTTTTCACGATTGATTATTTGAGAATTGATGCTGGCAGTATTCACCATCGAATAAACCAGTGAGGAGAGGCAATCTCCAGGCTAATGCGAGATATTCTGTATGTTGCGGACAATTCAACAACTATATCCATTTCCTTTGTTAAAAATTATCTTGGTAGTTTGTCTTGGGAGTCATCTACATTATGATTACAAAAGCAGAACAAACAGTACCTTCCTTTTCTTTTGGAACGTGTGATATAAGAGAAATCATGAAACCCCAAAATGCTTGATTTTGTTGATCGATTGCGTGTTGGGGATTTCCCGTTTATTCGTCCAGACTGACTCCAGTTAGACCATGATTTTTACAATGCTTTTCAAACAAATTGTAACTCTTGTATCAATTATCACATGTGATGTTCCTGGGAGTCCGGCATATTGACTGATGAGTCGTTCCACAATAGCAGTAGGACTATTACCATCAAGTTGCTTACCCATGTAGACCTCCATCTACCAAGGCTTGAACCTAGATGCCGTACTTAGCCAGGCTTATTTGGCGTACATTGCCGAAATGCACATTTGGTTCTAAAAGACTAATTTTTTGTCAACAGTCGAGTATTGACTGGGTGAATAAGCATTTTTGTACGTAACTTGTTTAGTTACTCGAAATGTTCTGATGCAATATTATAATTGGTCTTTTGCAGTATTTCAAGCTGAGATGAGTAGTACGTACTGTGATTGGTTCATGGTCATGAAATATATTGTAAACCCGTGTGAAATTTATTGATAGGTTAATCCTTTTTTTGATTTATTGGGTTATTAGGAAATTTTTGTTTCAGGTTTCCAAACTCCCATCAGAATGGTTTGTTCTTTAATGTTAAATAGTAAGCAAAGATGTGTAATATGATTTAACAGATATGCAATTGTTAATATGATGAGTTTTCTAATCTTTCGTGATTTCTATCAGAACATTGTAATGATGGAGAGATTTACTGAGAAAGACTTTTCTTTTTTACAAAATTATTTTAAAAGTGATGATTTATTAATAATTTTTCTTTTTAGAATACTAACCTCTTCTCGCTCAACATACTTTGTTGTCAGTTTAAATGTAAGCATTTTTTCAATATGTTTAATTTGGGTTTTTCTTAACAATATGATGAGTTTGGTACCTTTGCGGTTTTGACCATACTATTGCTTCGATGGCCAGATTTACTGATTGCAAAATAATTTTTTATAACTACCTGAGAAGCAATTGTTTTGGTCTCTTACCATGTGCACCATCAAGTTGCTTACCCATGTAGACCTCCATCTACCAAGGCTTGAACCTAGATGCCGCCGTACTTAGCCAGGCTTATTTGGCGTACATTGCGAATGCACATTTGGTATCTAAAGACTAATTTTTTCACAGTATTGACTGGGTGAATAAGCATTGTTGAATGTTTAGTTATCAAATGTAACATGCAATATTATAATTGGTCTTTTGCAGTATTTCAAGCTGTGATGAGTTCTACATATTGTGATTGGTTCATGGTCATGAAATATACTGTAAACCCGTGTGAAATTTATTGATAGGTTAATCCTTTTTTTGGTTTATTGGGTTATTAGGAAATTTTTGTTTCAGTTTTCTAAACTCCCATCAGAATGGTTTGTTAAATAGTAAGCAAAGATGTGTAATATGATTTAACAGATATGCAATTGTTAATCTGAGAGTTTTCTAATCTTTCGTGGTTTCTACCAGAACATTGTAATGATGGAGAGATTTACTGAGAAAGACTTTTCTTTTTTACAAAATTATTTTAAAAGTGATTTATTAATAATTTTTCTTTTTAGAAGACTAACCTCTTCTCGCTCAACATACTTTGTTGTCAGTTTAAATGTAAGCATTTTTTCAATATGTTTAATTTGGGTTTTTCTTAACAATGTGATGAGTTTGGTACCTTTCACGGTTTTGACCATACTATTGCTTCGATGGCCAGATTTACTGATTGCAAAATAATTTTTTATAACTACCTGAGAAGCAATTGTTTTGGTCTCTAAAAAGGGTGAGAAATTACGGGACTTTTCACCTGAGGGCGTTGGCCCTATTGTGAGAATCTCGCGAGTGCAGGATACACTTTGTGTGAGCATAATGTATACTATTTTTCCTACGACCATGAAAAAAGACAGTCTGCTTGAATGTTTTATTAATCACAAATTAAACAATTACAAAATATACTTAGTACTTAATATTTCAAGTTTCTTATTCTGAAATCACAATTATGCCCCAACAAATTATGTAGTTTGTAATTATTATGATGTGAATTTAAAGACGAATACCTGAATATTTAAACTTGTTAAATCATAAAAGTCACATAATTTGAAATCATCCTGGTAATGCCATCAGCATGCTTATTATTTGCATGAATAGCAGTAAGCGTGTAAACTTTGATTGTGACCGAAGTCCCTATACAAGACACAGGTGTTTTTTAATTTTGTATTGGTTACAATGAGAAAGTAAACGCACTACTAGTGTGCGAAAGTATTATTTTCTGTAATTATGCGATGATTCACTTTCGTACATGGTCGTAGGAAAATACGATTTTTCTTGTGAGGAAAGTAAAAGAAACAATGTTGTCATGTTAATCATTACATTTAAAATGGGAAAATGAGTCAATTTTTTTTGGCGTTGTATAGGTTTGTTTTCTAAAACATATTTACATCATAATTGTAGCGTGTAATAAAATTTCAACTATATAAGAATTTTATTAAATAACGATGACAGTTTTAAATAATCGATGATTCCATACTAATGGGAATTATTAGCAGCATCATGTGGAGAAACATTCAAAACCCAAATTTAATAGTAGAATTGTCATTTTTTATAAATTGTTTGCTTTATTACATCTTTTATTAATCCTCGAAGAGTGCAAACCTACAGGTTTAATTTCTACTTAACTAACATGGTTGCCAAGTATATATTAAGTTCATGCATGTCTAGTTGTGTAGCAAACTTCATTAGTGCACTATGATAATTTTAATTGTAGTTCTAGAAAAACTTACGTAAAGTACAAGTTTTACAAATGACTTTTTTACTGCCATTTCTGTAATATTGGATTAATTAGAGAATTTTTGTTTCAGGTTTTCCAACTCCATTCTGTATGCTTTGTTTTTGGATAATATTAAATGGTAAGAAATTATTTTTAATTTTTAAGGTAAATAACAGAAATGCTACTGCTATTATGATGAGTTTGTAATCTTTCGCGGTTTCCACCAGAACATTGTGATGATGGCAAGATTTTCTGAGTGAAAATAATTTATTATTATATTAATACTTTTATAATGAGTTTAACAGGCAAATTATTGTTTCAGGTGGCTACAATTGTCATCGGCTGTTCAATTTTTGTTTAAATGGTAAGTGAAATTTTGTTATATTTAACTCTTTTGGCCCGGTCCTTTGAAATAATGGAACGTGCTATTGACAATTTATGTTATAGAAAAATTATACTTTACCATTATAGCACCATGTATACATGACTGGTTGTAGGTATGTCATGTTGCATTTTTATGCAACACCGTACTGAAGGGGTTAGTGACCAAATCTGTCAACTTTTCTGTGTTTCTCAGAATAAATATTGTTAGTTTTGTTCATTGGTGTGTAGCTTGCTTGAGAAATATGTAGATTTGTAAATGATAAAGTTGTACAAGCTGCTTTATAAACAAGAGGCAAAGTTATCAACTCTTAAGATATATGCAGACATAAAAATACAAAACGTACCACTTCTTATATCGATTCTTCTAATCACATTTTAGCTCAATGATTAGTATGACAAATTTAACATTTTAATCAAAAAAATTTGATAAAAAGTTCACATCACTGAATTCTAATACTAAAATGAGTTTTTAATACATTAAAATATGGGTTATGAAAACTATTATAGACTTGGTTCATTTATTTGATAATTTTTATCAATCTCAATTATAAAACCAATAACAGATTTTACCAGAGAATGGTTTGCCATATGGATAGTCCAACTTCACTTTTATTAGAATGTTTCACTAATTTTTTAATTGTCCAAATAAGTTTTACATTGGCTTTAGATGTGTTTTAATGACTCAGTTGACAGTGAAGTTTTTGTATGACTGCAATCACTCTAAGATTTAAATGTACTTTGAAGATGAACAAGTTAAATCTACTAATTTTTGAGATTTACTCATTACAACCGATGTATAATACACTAACATCACAATATCCATGATTTGTGCCATAGTGTATGGACATAAACTATCTTTATATATCTCTTGTTCACAGCTGTAATTTTGATATTAATCAAGGTTGATTATAACAAATAAATGTTGATCCTAGTTGAATGTTTATGAAATGAAAACTTGATAATTTAATAGACCAAAAGGTGCAGCTTATCCCAAAAGATAAATAAAAATGAGATAATTTACTTGCATCACTCCCATATTTTGGTAAACCATCAGAAAAAATATTGTATATATGCTACACAAAAGTAGCACCCCAAATAAAACGTTTCTTTTTTAATGCTAAAAAGAATGTAAATGAATTACATTTTGAGGTATGGTGGGTATAATTGTTTAATTTGTAGCTCTACATGTGTTGGTCAAACAATAAGAAATAACCTTTGTCATAAGTATAAATATTTAGACCAGTCAAATTACTCTAAACACTTGTAATTGCAGAAAAACGGCCACAACATTTAAATATACATTATTACACTTTTATAATAAAACACTTTCAATATTTTCAATATTCATCTAATAGACTAAAACAAACAGAAATATATTCTGTAATTATGATGAATTTACAATCTTTCGCGGTTTCCACCAGAACATTGTAATGATGGTAAGATTTACTGATGACATTGTTTTCCTTTTTGTTAGTTTTCTTACTCCAGAAACAATTTGACAGTAAACTTTGTTTCAGATTTCCCATCTCTATGATCTATTACTTTTTTGGCGATTGTAAAATGGTAAGTGTCCTTTCTGGAAACTATACATTTCCATTTAAATCCATTAGTGTGTAGGGAGAGGGCGGGGAGCACATTTGATTCAAATTGTGATAATCTCAGAAATATACATTGTTGAGCAGAACCAAAGTCATGATATAATAGCATGGCTGAATACCCACCTTTCGTAGGCTGTTCAAAGCATCGTCGTGAAGTAATTGAACATTTTATAAGGCATTCTTAGACGTTATTAATTTTGTACAAATGTGCCCTCCTAGCCTGGGTACATTTGGACATCATCTGGGGCTGTTTTGGACAGAACCCTGTAATATTATAATTTTGAAATTAGGCTAAAAACTTTATTAGTACATTTTGTACGTATAACAATCCATGTATTTAAGGGCAAACTTAGAACGGAATTTGTTCAAAAAACTTTCACAGTATATTTTGTATGTAAGACATTAATAAATTATATAGCAATCAATATTGAATTGTATTCAATATGGAACCCATCCAAGTTCTTGTCAAATTTCACAATGGAACTGAGTCTTGTGGGTGACCCAAGCTTCTGTGGACATGGAAGTTTAGCAACATCTGATTGGAATACTCTTGATTAGTGCTGCGCGATAATGAAAATTGATATCGATGATATCGGCGATAACGTATAGCTTTTGAGAGGCGGACCATTCCCTGTATTACTATCTATAGTTTTACAAAGAAAATGAACCAAAAAGAATTTTTTTTGGAAATATTATTAAGGACGCATTTTATCTCCACACAAAACTATAGTGATACGGGCAATGGTGAGCTTCTTGAAAGCTATATATTATTGATATTATCGGCGCAATCGATAATTATCGATAATCGATTTATCGATGTCTATAGACAAATATGGATAATTATCGATATATCGATAGTTATTCTCACCCATACTCTTGATACATCCTCGACTGGTGTAAAAACAAATCCAATATTACGTTTGTTTCTAATGAATTTTATGAGGAATGTATTGGGTCCATCCTCGGAAATAACTCTACCAACGTAATATCAAGTAATCGTTTTCAGATATCTTCTCATGATCCAAAAGACACAAATGGTTTGTGTCTTGATCTGATTCAATTCCTAAATCCACATTACCTCGTCAAGTGTAGGTTTTGCATCGACTCATCATCAGACTCTGGCATCTGATGTGGGTATTGGGGATGTTTTTGATTTTTTGTCGTTTTTTTTATTTTATTTTCTGAGAATTCGCAACTGTCTTGTCCACTTTCAAACAGAAGACTTCTTTTCACACTACTTTTTTCTTTCCTTTCATTTTCTAGTTGATCAGTCGCTTCTTTTTTAGGAGTGCGGGTGTAAACAGTTGATTTTGATCTTTTCTTTAGTATGCGAGTAATTATTGGCCCAAGGTTCGGGAGAGGTTCCGTTATTTGAACTTTTGCAGATTTGTAAACTGTGGACAAAATTTCGTCAATTATGCTTCTTCGTATACACTTTGGACTGAGCGACACGTTGAATTTGCTTCTCACTACTTGTTGAAGGTTGTGCTTCTTCTCTGGCTTCACAGTGATGATTGATACTCATCTCTTGTAGTGAAGTGCATTATCGTATTTAGGGCGATAGATTGGCCACATCCCCGTTTTTTCAAAAGCACTGATTATATTTTTTGGAGCGAATGTAAGCAAATATGGTTCAGTTGTCAGTTGAGGTGTATTATATATTTTAATAGTAGTTTCATTGTTTGCAGCCATGAAATTGTTGAGACACTTTACATCGACTTTTGAAGGGACCGGGCAGCCCCACATCTAAACGCTGCATGCGATGTGTGCAGTGTAGGGGAAAGAGTGTAAGGGAAAGGACAGTAAAACGATTCCATGCTCTGCAAAAATTGATGACATTCAAAGCACGGTGACTTTGATGTGTTGCTTGTATCTTTTAATACGCTTTAATACATAAGTAGTGATCCAGCCATTGCTCGAGCTCGTCACACACCCTATCATATGCTCATATGTTATCTTTTTCCAGGGAAATATGCACACCGGTGGCAGAAACAATACCGCAAAAAGTGACAAGTGAACTTTTTGCAGCCTACACCACCTGTCCTATTTTTTTTTGACAGTTGGTGCTGTATCATCCAGGTTATATATTCGGTCCGGTCTAAAATTGTATTTACTTTGCACGGAATTATCAAAAATCTGGTCGACGTTATCTTTGTTGAAAGGTGTTGCTCTTGCCATACTCGTATTTTAGGGCTTTCTTAACGAAAGTTTAGGATGGCGCTTCATGTATGTTTTCATCTACTCCTCTCCTGCCATTTCGTTCAGGGATCAATTGTCTGGGATCTTTTTCCCTTTAGCATCAGCGAACTGAAAAGCAAGTTTTTTTTTTGTATTTTTATAGGTCAAACCGTACCTTAATTCAGAACAAACTCCCTACGTAATCTTCTAATTCCTTCTCTTCCGAAGCCGAAAAACTTGTCTTGATGCGCATTTAGATTTGTATTATAATTAAAGGCATATTCAGCATCTTCTTGTACAGAGTCGTGATTAACAGATGTTCTCTTCAGTCTTTTTATTCTCCAAAAGAGCAAAGATCTTGAGATATTGAAAGTGGCTGCCGCAACCCGTATTCTCTGTTTTATTTTTTATATCGTTCATTAATTTCAGCTCTGCTGTTGTTCTTTTTATATTACCGCACCATTTTCTAAAATAATTAATATATCACTACAGTCCTCTATAATTTTGAGAAACGTAATAATAACGTATATGGTGGGGCTCCCGATCTGCCCTACAAAACTTGTCGAATTCTGCCCCCAAGCATATTTTTGTAACCAAACCGCAACACGCTTAATGAGGTAACGTGATCATTATGTCAAACAACAGAAAAGTTAGTTGAAACATGGTGCTTTCGCGTACATATGACTATTCGCGGTAAAATAATAACAGTAAGAATGCCAGCTATTTGTTAACCAACTCAAAACGTACAAAACTCGCTTTCCAAATGAAAAAAAAATCGCCAAATTTGAACAGAACCAGCTATCACCGTGAATATTTGTGAACTAAAAGAAGGCCACTGGAACATTGTCTGGTAGAGGCGGAAGCGCAAAGGGAGTGAGATAAAGCGGTAAATTCGAACAGTCCAATTCTGCACCGTGTCCAAATGTGCGCCACCTTCTCCCCTATTGTTGCTGTGATGAATTTTAATCTTTCGCGGTTTCCACCAGAACGTTGTAATGATGGTTAAGATTTACTGAATGTTAACTTTCTTTTTAGGCAAACATTGAACATAAAGTTTTACTAATATGTTTTTTTAATTTTAGGATACCAAAAGTAACTTTGAATACCATCTCCTTTTTGAATTTTGAATGGTAAGTAATATGGTTAAAAATGAATTAATTGATTCATTGTCTTGATTTAATTTTTTACCTTTATGAATACTGTGATTACATATTTTTCACGGTTTCCATTGTGATTTTTAATTTTTAACCCATAACGGACGAAATTATTTGAAAAGAAAAAAAAAGGCAATTTTGGTAAAAGGAAGTTAGTTATGTGTTTTTTTGGGCTAAAACTGATTTTAGTAATTTTTTGGTGAAAAATATTCTGTTACCATATGGCAACGCCAGTCCTTTTGAGGAGCCATTTTGGAGTGTGCAACACAATGTAAAAGTTAGTTGTCAGTGCCCGTGATTTTATCAAATATTTGCCGTTAATTTCGAAATTATAATTTGTTAGTACCGGACTTCTGAAATGTAGTATAATCTCACGTGATTGAATTGATAACGCACCAATGTTTGGAAATCTTTTTGATTGTAACGTTTTATTATGTCTTTCACGTATTTATTAGAAGTTTTTACAGACAATAATCATATGTAGAATTTTTTTTTTAACAAAAATAAAGCTTTTGTTGTTTATTAAATTTAGAGGCAAGTGTAAATTAAGAAAGTTAGTGAAATCCTTTTACTAGCGTGGATGAGAATTAATTCGGTCCTTTGTAAATAATAGTTATTTTCTTTATAACACTACATTGTATGGTACATCTTTTGCAAAATTAATTATAGCCGCCAATCTGTCGCCGTTTCTTTTCGATAAGGTTTTGAGTTTAAACGAAGAGTTTGGATTTGATAGACGTTGGTTTAAGGATCATTAGAGGATTTTCATGCATGGTGTAATTTTCTTCGGTTCGGTTGACGAGTCAATTCGTTTTTGGCGCAATTGAAAATTTTAAGGGCTAAATTTTTGTCATTTATTAAATTAAAAGGTAGAAAGATGTTATTGAAAATAGCGAAATCTGAACGATGCTTATCAAGCCCATGATGTAGGTGGAGACTCACACTTTTGTTTGCGGATCGCATACCGAGGGTGTATCGAACATTATCGTTGGAGTATGCTCCGCTTCCACTGATGGGGATATTATTTAGTTTCACCACAACCTAGAGTTATTTTTTGTGTGTATTGTTTTGTCAAAGAGTGACATTTTCGGTCATAGAAATAAGTGGTTTTCATTTTTTTAAGTGTTTAGCCTCTATTCTGTTGACCAGCTGTAACGCATTTTGTTTGTGCGGGCTACGCACAAAAGCCGTATAGAAGACGCACGAAAGACATGATGGTCGATCTTGGCGAAACTTGGCTGTAAAATGAAACTGTAAAATGGTTGTAAAATGAGCTAGTAAGTTGATTTAACGATAGTAAAAAAAAATCGATTGCATAACCTTCTATACCTGCATAAATAAATGTAGGTTGGAAGGTACCAAGGTACAGAGCAGTTTGAAAGTTTGCAGTTGATTAATATTGTCACTTTAAAAACTTCTAAATTCCTAAAATATTAGATTACAAGATAATTTATATAAAAAAAAACATTTCACAGTTTGATAAATAATAAAGTTTCTCCTGCAAAAGTTTTAATAGAAACGGGAAAAATATTTGATGTAAGTGATTTAAGTTTAGGCTATTATTATACTACATAAGTAGTAGGCCCGCCTCGCCTCACATTACAACAGATGTATTTTTTTTTAAATTATCGAAACTTGGAAAATTGGAATTAACAAATTTACCAAAATGGGAAAAGGTATTGCTACATTTTTTAAATTGCCGAACCCTAAAAATTATTCTGGACATAGCTTCCGCAGATTGTCCCCAACGCTGCTTGTCGATGCAGGTGGAGATATAACAGCTTTGAAATGACACTGCTGTTGGAAGTCGACATCCATAGCCAAAGGCTACATCGATGACTTTATTAAAAACAAAAAATATTAAGCTCAATAGAAATAGATAATACCACTGATGATAATTACCAAATTTATGATTTCCATTCCAAATTGTTGAAATAATACCATAGATAATACTTATAAATTATTGTATTATTGTATTAAACACAAACATTAACAATAAAAAAATTTCTACTTTTGCACATAATTTCTTCAATTGTAAGCTTCAAAAATATTGTATCGTCGTGGATAAAGTATTGTATTCTACCTGCATATATTACCTATTATTCACTTGGATGATTTACAGCACTCGTCTACAGCTTGTGTGAATAGCAGGTATCATTATATACTTGTTGAATAATATACTATTATTGTGTAAGTAGATTATGTAGAACATTATTATATCATAGAGTAGGAATAGCTTATAAACAATTATATTGGGAACGCAGAAAAAAAGTAATCAAAAAGTATAAAATTATTAGCTCTTGTTGTAATTTCTCAGTAAATTGAAAATATTTTTTTCAAAATCATGTTTAAATAATGACGTTTTATTTCACACTAAAATCGATTTCAAATAGTAAGAAAATTTTATGTACAGGATTTGTTATATTAAATGAAAGCCCTGTATATTATATTTTTAGGTTTCTCTTTTCACTTTAGCTTAACTTTATATGAAATACGTTTAAATCATTTTGCCCCAAACACATAGTCCTGTTAAATATTCACATGATGAATTTGAAATCTTTCGCGGTTTCCACCAGAACATTGTAATGATGGCAAGATTTACTGATTTGCCATTGGTTATTGTAACCGAACATATTGGTATACAAATTATTAATGAAAAAAATTTTTTGTTACAGTTTAGCCAAACCGTCTGCGTGTTTTTGGTGCTTCAGTAGTTTTAGATGGTAAGCATTCTTTTTTAAATATTGAGCAAGTAATTATGTTCCACTTGAGATATTTTCTTCATGTTTTTTTAGTTAATGTATTTTAGTTAAGTATGATGAAAAATATCATATATAGTAGCGACTGGCGATCTGAAATATTTGATGTTTCATTAAATCTGAATTTTTTATTCTTAGTATTAATCATATTAATATTAGTGTGCATTTTTAGGAATGATTTTTTGTTTTAGGGACTATGAATTTACACATTCGTATGGATTGTGGAAGATCTAGAAAATGTTTGCCACTTCCTCTCTGGAGACGAATCACCAGAGGTGGTGTACACTTTGACCAGTCAGTACCACCATGTAGGTAAGTAGTCAGGGCGGATTGTTCTGTCCGCACCTTTGTGATTTTCAGTCACTCAGTCAACCGTCATGTGAGCTTGCTAGCAACCAGATGCTGGTTCTGCCTTTAACTATTATTATCATTTTTTATAATTAATACTGCAAGAATGAATGTCCTTTCACTGTGGTAACCTATAATACTTAGTTGCAGACAATTGATCTCCAGTATCTATGCAATTCCTTATGCCAGAAGAACTAAGAGGTCCTTTTCTTCTGGGAAGTATCTCAACATTCCCTTGTGAATTATTGGTTGTGTACAATCCTGCCAAATGACAACACCAATCCTTTATGGGTTGTCAATGTCGAAATTAAAGAAAAAATTTTTTTGTGTAAGTAGATTATGTAGAACATTAGTAAACAATAGAGTAGGAATGTCTCATAAACCATCATATCATATTGGGACACAGACAAAATTGTAATCAAAAGATATAAAATTTTTAGCTTTTGTTTTAATTTCTCAATAAATTGAATATATTTTTTTCAAAATCATTTTTTAAATAGTTACATTTTATTTCACACTAAAATCAATTTCTAATGGTAAGAAAATTTTATGTACAGGATTTGTTATGTTAAACGAAATGCCCTGTATATTACATTTTTAGATTTCTCTTTTCACTTCTGCTTAACTTTATATGAAATAAATACGTCTAAATAATTTTGCCCCAAATTCCTTGCATGGTCTTTTTAAATATTCTCATGATG
This sequence comes from Vesta saturnalis, assembly GCA_036346205.1. Taxonomy (NCBI): domain Eukaryota; kingdom Metazoa; phylum Arthropoda; class Insecta; order Coleoptera; family Lampyridae; genus Vesta; species Vesta saturnalis. Next base: position 1,736,293 of record JARFJB010000762.1, read on the forward strand.
AATTTGAAATCTTTCGCGGTTTCCACCAGAACATTGTAATGATGGCAAGATTTACTGATTTGACATTGTTTTTTGTAACCTAATATATTAGTATACAAATTATTAATGAAAAAATGTTTTTGTTACAGTTGAGCAAAACAGTCGGCGTGTTTTTGGGTTCTTCTGTATTTTTAAATGGTAAGCATTCTTCTTTAAATATATGAGCGTAATTATCTTCAACTTGAGATATTTTCTTCCTGTTTTTTTTTAGTTAATGTGTTTTAGTTATGTATGATGAAAAATATATATAGTAGCGACTGGCGATCTGAAATATTTGATGTTTCATTAAATCTGAATTGTTTATTCTTAGTAATAATCATTAATATTGGTGTGCATTTTTAGGAATGATTTTTTGTTTTAGGGACTATGAATTTACACATTCGGAAGGAGCGTGGTAGATCTATAAAATGTTTGCCACTTCCTCTCAGGAGACGAATCGACCGGAGATGGTGGACACCTGGACCAGTTGCTACCACCATGTAGGTACGTAGTCAGGGCAGATTATGATGTCCGCACCTTGGGATTTTGATTCACTCACTCAAGCCTCATGTGAGCTTGCTAGGGACCAGATGCTGGTTCTGCCTTTAACTATTATTGAGTACCATTATTTTTTATAATTAATACTGCAAGACTGAATGTCCTTTCACTTTAGTAACCTATTATACTTTATTGCCGACAATGGTTCCCAGTATCCATTGCAATTCCTTATGCCTGGAGAACTAAGAGGTCCTTTTCTTCTGGGAAGTATCTCAACATCCCCTTGTCACCTTTGAACTATTGGTTGTGTACAACATTGCCAAATGGCAACAACAGTCCTTTATGGGTTAAATAAATGTCGAAATTCAAAAAAAAATTATTGTGTAGGTAGATTATGTAGAATATTATTAAACAATAGAGTAGGAACATCTCGTAAACCATCATATCACATTGGGAACACAGAACAAATAGTAATCAAAAGATAAAATTTTTAGCTTTTGTTTTAATTTCTCAATAAATTGAAAATTTTTTCAAAATCTTTTTTTAAATAGTGACGTTTTATTTCATACTAAAATTGATTGATTTCAAATGGTAAGAAAATTTTATGTACAGAATTTTTTATATTAAACGAAATGCCCTGTATATTACATTTTTAGATTTCTCTTTTCACTTCAGCTTAACTTTATATGAAATACGTCTGAATAATTTTGCCCCAAATTCCTTGCATGGTCTTTTTAAATATTCACATGATGAATTTGAAATCTTTCGCGGTTTCCACCAGAACATTGTAATGATGGGAAGATTTACTGATTTGACATTGTTTTTGTAACCTAACATATTAGTATACAAATTATTAATGAAAAAATGTTTTTGTTACAGTTTAGCAAAACCGTCGCCGTGTTTTTGGCTTCTTCTGTAGTTTTAAATGGTAAGCATTCTTCTTTAAATATATGAGCATAATTATCTTCGACTTCAGATATTTTCTTCATGTTTTTTTTTAGTTAATGTGTTTTAGTTGTGTATGATGAAAAATATATATAGTAGCGACTGGCGATCTGAAATATTTGATGTTTTATTAAATCTGAATTGTTTATTCTTAGTAATAATCACATTAATATTGGTGTGCATTTTTAGGAATGATTTTTTGTTTTAGGGACTACGAATTTACACATTCGGAAGGATGTAGTAGATCTATAAAATGTTTGCCACTTCCTCTCGGGAGACGAATCGACCGGAGATGGTGGACACCTGGACCAGTTTCTACCACCATGTAGGTACGTAGTCAGGGCAGATTATGATGTCCGCACCTTGGGATTTTCATTGACTCACTCAAGCCTCATGTGAGCTTGCTAGGGACCAAATGCTGGTTCTGCCTTTAACTATTTTGTTGCGGACAATGGTTCCCAGTATCCATTGCAATTCCTTATGCCTGGAGAACTAAGAGGTCCTTTTCTTCTGAGAAGTATCTCAACATCCCCTTGTGACCTTTGAACTATTGGTTGTGTACAACCATAGTATAATAATAAATACAGTAAAAGCACTCAGCAATATTTCCTATATTATAAGCAAGACAAAGTCAACTTGTGGCAGCCATATTTTTAGTTTAATTGCAGGCCCGTAATAAAAGGAAAACAGAGGCGTATTTTAAAAATTTTAATATTCTTTATGTTAAATTAGATATTTCTAAAGAATAAAAACATGTTTATATAATATAAATTTTTATTCGTTTTTCCAAATAATTGTTTTGTTTTTATTTGTGGGAGACTTAAAATTACGATTCACATCTTTGAGTGTATAAAAAATTCTTAATCTAAAATATAATTTCTTTAAATACAAATGAGGAAAGTTTTCACACGGGTGACTAAATTCTAAAAAAGTACTTAATTCTAATAAATTTTGAACACAACGATTTTGTGATGAAATACTCAAAAAATGCTGCTGAAATAAAATTTCCAATTTTGTAACAAAATGGAACAAAATCATCCCCTGGCATTAATAAGCTGCCAAAATTAGTTTCCGCCGTATCATATGCTCTGAAATGGCAATATAAGTTACTATCTTGTACATCTTTAATTGTGTGGGAATAATTTTGGCAAGTTAGAGAAGAATGAATGTTCAAACATTTCTTTATCAGATAACCACAAACATATCTTTGAAAATTTTCTTCTAAAATATGATTTTTTTGGTAATCAGTTGGAACTGGTGGTTCTTTAATTAATGATGGCTGTTGTATGATTAAATCAACATGTTCTACAATGTTGCCCAATTTCAGTAATATAGCATCACTATCACCCTCACAAGTCCCTGTATTGTAATTTAATAATTTAACGCATATAAGTTTTTTAAAACTATTCTGGAACTGTACAGGAGTTGGATTTATACAATTACCGTTCTGTTGCCGGACAGATGCAAAAAAGTTTTCAAGACTATCTTGGTACAACCTTCTGGTTAGTAAAAAATTAAATCCATTTTCTACCGACTATAGCTCCCCATAATTGCATCAATCCATTTATTGTAATTTGAAAACAATTCAAAAACTTTATTCTTTTCGTAACATCCACATTATGTCTGTTTACAACTTTAAGGTTTTTAAAAAAACTGAAACATTCATTTAGAAAATCGATTTGAAACTTTTCTCCTTTAAAACATTGGTGAAATTGTTTACAACTGTATATATTAGATGAATTTAGAATATTGAAATGTTTATCCAGTAATTCAATAAATCGTGCTGTTGCAGTAGCCTTTGAGCTTATAACTCCAAATCGTATGTACAGATTTAAACCTGTAGCGACAGTGTTACTGAAAAGTTTGTCGCATATTTCACCTTCATCTTGTCAAAACTGTTCGGATTAGTATGCACGTCTGTTAATTTAGGTGCCGCTCTCACTGAATATTGTTTATCGTGAAGATAAAACTTCTAAATATTTCCAAGAAATAAATTCTCCTAATTCATTTTTGAAATTATGTTTTAGCAAATTATTCCGTACAGTTTTGATAAGATGGGATGTATCAAACATAAATACAATTTTTCTATGACAAAACAAAAAGAAAGGATTTTCTGGTGTAATTTGCAAATTTTTAGTTAATTCTATATTATTGGAACCCATGTCGCTTATAACAAGACAAACTTTTAAATGTATATCCTCTAATTTTTGTATTAGAGTGAAAATATAAGATTGAAGATCAATTGCAGGACAGGTAGAATTGTAGAAAATAAATGAAAGTGGTTGTTTCCAATTACTTTTTATCCCTCTAATCATAAATACCATAGCTGATTTTGCAGCTTTAAATTTTCGTATATCTACACCGTTGTCTTCAAAACCAACTATATAGTCACTACCAATGCTGTAGAATAAATTAGCCTTAATACTAACTTCGTCAAGGCAAAGCAAACAAACTCTTCTTGCGTGTATCCTTGCACTTTCATGTTCAGCATTTCGAATAATTGCACATTTTGTAATCCTGGAAACATCTTCAAATTTATTAGTAACTTAAGAAGTGTTGATGGTGAAGGTAAACAAAATTGCTGCATTAGTTTTGTTTTATAAATGTTGGGACCAGCAAAATATAATTCCAAACACTTGTTTTTAAATTCCAAAGAATATCGACGCCCTTTAGGATGTTTTTGTATTGATAAAATTTGTGTGTTTATAAAATCAGCCAAATCTTTAGGACAAAATTTGTAAGTAAGAGATTGGTATTGTTCCAAAGATACATTTAGATTTTCCTCATCGGATAATTTTTTCAAATGCCATTGGAGTTTTTCATTTTCATTTTTCAAACTATCATTTTCATTTCTTAACCTTTTTATGGTCTTCCGGAGTTTGTTCTCGCGTGGTGTGCTATTTGATAAGGTTTTTTCAGTTTGCGTACTACTGGGAGAGATAAGTGGAAGATGAACCGTAGGTGATGTTGGGAAAGTTGGTGCATTCAAAGCGTTTGTTGAAGTGGAAGTCCCCTCAAGCAGTATATTTTCCAGAATTTCTATTTGACTACCCTGCTCCACCACCATCGCAACTGGAACAGAAATATCCCTCATTATTTTACTATATTAACTAGCGATAGAGCTTCCCCCCTCGCTATGGTCACAACACACTCCGATAAACGACTGTACGCATTTAAAATCGTGAATATAGTGGTGTTCTAAATAAAAAAAATTCATTAAAATAATTAGATTAGTGCTTGGACTAATTGCCTAGTACGTACAATAAAATTTTTTTAAAAAACCCAAAAGTTATAATTATTAGCAAAATGAACGATTACGTTCAAAGATTCGTTACAATCATGCGCGACAATGGGATTCGCAATGTACGAAATACCGCAAAATACCATGCCGGTCGTATATACCTCACGTTTTAAACTCCCCTGGCCCGGCAATACGTAGACCCCATCCTTACACTTCCTTCGTTAACCCCTCCTCCTGGCGTACGCGTAAAAGTTAGGGCTATTTATAGTTATGCAATTACACAATTATTGAAGTAATGCATAATTATGGATTTTCAGTAGGTACCTACATAAAAAACACAAAAACATAACTTACCCGGACTTTGCGGATTAAGACAGTACCTACATAAAAAACACAAAAACATAACTTACCCGGGCTTTGCGGATTAAGACAGTAAGTGTGGTCGTTGATTGTTGTGCTGCTTGAACCTTCCAATGAAGAAAACTTGGTTGGCGTAGCTGTTGGTAGCAAACGATTTTTATAAACGACGTTCGTAAACATTTTGTTTTCAAAATGAAGTGAGCATAACCTATAGCTACCTCCTTTTTTTATTTTCGGAAGTAAGTCTGCTCGCCACATGCAATTAGCCATGTCCATGCCCTGTAAAGTATTATTTATTATTACATATGTATAGGGACTATAAAGTGACTTAGATCAAGCGTCATTTACTCTTTTTATTTGTTTTTTATATAATCCCATGACTGCCTTTAAGGTTATAATGTACGTATGAAAAAAAAATATTACAAAGTTGTCTTACCTTTCTTCATCCTTGGGGAAATTGAAAAACCGCATTTCACTATTGTAATTTTTATTTATACAGTTTGTTGCTGCACAAACAACACCGCCCGGTTTACGATTGTTTATCATAGTTACTTATTGTCTTTCTATATTAACTTATTAACTACTTTAATAACTAAATACCGAATACTAACAAACTTATATGTACACTAAACTGATTACACACTTAAATATAAATTAGGTTAAAATTACAATACCTAATAATTTTTCACTCTGCACTGCCTACGTCAATGCTTACACCGAAATAAATCCATACCACGCTAATGACTTAAACTTAAAACGTGGTGGAATATTGAGGTGTGCAGTCTGACCCCTACTCCTAGAGTGATTCTACTGTATTTATTATTATACTGTGGTACAACATTGCCAAATGGCAACAACAGTCCTTTATGGGTAATTCAAAAAAAAATTGTGTAGGTAGATTATGTAGAATATTATTAAACAATAGAGTAGGAACATCTCGTAAACCATTATATCACACTGGGAACACAGAACAAATAGTAATCAAAAGATAAAATTTTTAGCTTTTGTTTTAATTTCTCAATAAAATGAAAATTTTTTCAAAATCTTTTTTTAAATAGTGACGTTTTATTTCATACTAAAATTGATTTCAAATGGTAAGAAAATTTTATCTACAGGATTTGTTATATTAAATGGAATGCCCTGTATATTACATTTTTAGATTTCTCATTCCACTTTAGCTTAACTTTATATGATGAAATACATCTAAATAATTTTGCGCCCAAACCCCTTGCATGGTCTTTTTAAATATTCACATGATGAATTTAAAATCTTTCGCGGTTTCCACCAGAACATTGTAATGATGGCAAGATTTACTGATTTGTTATTGTTTTTTGTAACCTAACATCTTAGTATACAAATTATTAATGACAAAATGTTTTTGTTACAGCTTTGCAAAACCTTCAGCGTGTTTTTTGCTTCTGTGGTTTTAAATGGTAAGCATTCTTCTTTAAATATATGAGCATGTAATTATGTTCAACTTGAGATATTTTCTTTGTGATTTTGTAGTTAATGTATTTAGTTTCATATGATGAAAAATATCATATATAGTAGCGACTGGCGATCTGAAATATTTGATGTTTCATTAAATCTGAATTTTTTATTCTTAGCATTAATCGGATTAATATTGGTGTGCATTTTTAGGAATGATTTTTTGTTTTAGGGACTATGAAGTTCTATAAAATGTTTGCCACTTCATCTCGGGAGAGGAATCGACCGGAGATGGTGGCACTTAGATCAATTGCTACCACCACATAGGTACGTAGTCAGGGCAGATTATGATGTCCGCACCTTGGGATTTTCATTCACTCACTCAAGCCTCGTGTCAGCTTGCTAGGGACCAGATGCTGGTTCTGCCTTTAAATTATTGAGTACTATTATTTTTTATAATTAATACTCGCAAGACTGAATGTCCTTTCACTTTAGTAACCTATAATACTTAGTTGCAGACAATGGTTCCCAGTATCTATTGCAATTCCTTATGCCTGAAGAACTAAGAGGTCCTTTTCTTCTGGGAAGTATCTCAACATCCCCTTGTGAACTGTGAACTATTCGTTGTGTACAACCTTGCCAAATGACAACACCAGTCCTTTATGCGTTAACGTCTATCGAAATTAAAAAAAAATGTATTGTGTAAGTAGATTATGTAGAATATTATTAAACAATAGAGTAGGAACATCTAAACCATCATATCACGTTGGGAACACAGAAAAAATAGTAATCAAAAGATATAAAATTTTTAGCTTTTGTTTTAATTTCTCAATAAATTGAACATTTTTTCAAGATCATTTTTTAAATACAGTACAATCTCGATAGTTAGACTTTCTTTAGTCCGACACGTTCTATAATCCGACAACGCCTTGGGGGCAATATCTCTCCTGTCATAGCTTGAACGCAAATCTGCTGTTAGTTTTCATTGCGTTTTTACAGTACTATACGGTACTTTCTGCTGTGTACGTTTAGTTTTCATTGATTGTGTAACCTGTGTCGACAATGTAGTTGACTAAAAACGTAAGCAAGTAACTTTAAGGGTAGATGAAAACTAGGCGATTACTGAGAGAATGATATATGCACGGGGAGAATCACCATCAATTTCAAGTGGTATAATTTTCAATTGTATGTCATGTCGTGTTAAGTGCATAAGTAAATATGTTAAATATGTGTATTAAACGATAATGTGTTGTTTTTTAACCCATTTAAATTGTGTTTACTTCGTTTTACACTTAACCTAAAAGGTTATTTAGCATTTTTATAATACCTCCAGCAATCCATAATCTCCTATAATTCGACATGGTCCTGGTCCCTTATGAGTCAGATTATCGAGATTGTACTTTAGTGACGTTTTATTTCACACTAAAATTGATTTCAAATGGTAAGAAAATGTTATGTATATTACATTTTTAGATTTCTCTTTCCACTTTAGCTTAACTTTATCTGAAATACGTCTAAATAATTTTGCCCCAAATCCCTTGCATGGTCTTTTTAAATATTCACATGATGAATTTGAAATCTTTCGCGGTTTCCACCAGAACATTGTAATGATGGCAAGATTTACTGATTTGACATTGTTTTTTGTAACCTAACTTATTAGTATACAAATTATTAATGAATAAATGTTTTTTTACAGCTTAGCAAAACCATCAGCGTGTTTTTGGCTTCTTCTGTGGTGTTAAATGGTAAGCATTCTTCTTTAAATACATGAGCAAGTAATTATGTTCAACTTGAGATATTTTCTTCATGTTTTTTTTAGTTAATATGTTTTACTTATGTATGATGAAAAATATCATATATAGTAGCGACTGGCGATCTGAAATATTTGATGTTTTATTAAATCTGAATGTTTTATTCTTAATATTAATTATAGTATTATTGGTGTGAATTTTTAGGAATGATTTTTTGTTTTAGGGACTATGCATATACACATTTGGAAGGATCGTGGAAGATCTATAAACAATGAATAGGAAACTTCTTATATCACCAAGATTCGTGAGCAGGATATATTTGGACAACACTACGTGTTTTAGATAAGTGTCAGATCTTCAATTGATGGAAGATCAAGTTGGGACCACGGGAGGTGTCTTATGATTCATTTTACAAAATGTACAAGTTATTTTTAGAAAACATGTCATTAATTAGTTATATCAAATGTAATAAAGCTAACGTGTTAAATTGTAAAAATAAAATAGAACAATTATTTCTTTGTTAATTATTTACAAGTCCAATTTATAAAAAAAAGTTAATTTAACATTTGCGACTTATAACAACTACCAATAGGTACTATTTTAACACACTGTACAACTAATTAAAACAAATTGCACTGAGTCAAGTTGGGTACAAATCGCAGTAAATTCCTTTAACTATTTAGACTATTAGTTGGATCGAGTTGTCCTACACTTCTGGTGTTATTAGTGCTAATGCTTCTTGCCACATATTTTATCAATTTTCAACTGATTTTCCATCCGTACCTATGTGTTTATTATAATATGATTTTATGGTTCCCCATATATGTTCAACCGGGTCAAACATGCTAAGATAGGGATGAAGTACTGTATGACCATACTTTGCCAGCTGATCCGCAACAAATAGTTTTGGTGGTTTGTTTCTACAATTATACATGAAGTGATTTAATAATATATAATTTATACGTACTGGGCAATTACTTGTAATAATTTGGTTTTTAAAAAGTGCACCTCAAATGGAATTTTTTGTTCCATCAACCAATCTTGAATAGCACCTTTTGTCCACAAACTGTATTTTGATAACTTCAGTGCTATGATATGATGTGTTGTCCATTACAATAACGAATGGTTGATTTAAATTCTGTAACAGTTGGTGCTCAAAAACCACTATAAAAAATTTCTAATGTTCATTTCCCCGTGATAACCAGAATTTGGTATTTTTGAATTAAATACCAATTCCGCACCAGGTATAAAGCCATTTTTATTTCCAGCATGAAGAACTATATATCTAATGACAAAAATTATAATAAAATATACCATGAACACTATTTCGAGCCAACCTTTTGCAATCTACTTTTGTACTTTTAACAGTTTTTAAATTGTCATCTTGCCAAGAATGACAAACGGTGCCATTTTGGAATATCCAGGTTTTGTGTAGAAAAACAAATTCATATAACCCTTCGTGTTTCAAACGATCGTACAATTTGAAGAAACATTCGTTTTAAAACAATATCGGGTAGCTCCCACAAACCTCTTTGAGGATGATTTTTTTCTATTGAAAACTTATGTTTCGTAATACTGAATGTAAAGGCCTTCGACATCCTTCAAAAAGTTGATCATTTTTTAATTTCTCCCATAAAATTTGTACGTTGATATGTTCGCCTACAAAACAAAAATTTATTGCTACAATGTCAATAAATTGATATTCACTTACAATTTTCAAATCAAATTTCGAATCCCGTCCTGGCAAAAGTTTTCAACATTGGTGATGGGTTTCGGGTGAACTACTTCATGCTTTTTAAGAGACTACGATATTCTACTAACAGTAACAATATTGACGTTTAAAGCTACAGCTACCCTCTGCAACAAGATTACGATTAGATTAACTACAAACATTATAAAACAATACATTACTCCTCTTACAGAAGTCAATGGAATAAAAGGGTCCCTGCATCCAGTTCTTTTTCAAAGAAATCTATTAACGAACCAACCAGTTTCCTTCCACGAATACCTAAATGCTTGGGACACATATTAGGCGAGGTCACGCCACGGAGAATAACACAAATTCGTTGTGAAAAGAACAGTTTCACAAAAACAAATTGGAATAAAATACGAAATGGAACTAACAAACACAATAATAAGCGACAATAAATGACAGATGTCTTGGTTGCAACCTTAGAATATAAAACAGAAAGGAAGCATTGGCTAAAATAAAAAAAAAGGAAAAGTCCACGAATTTCATTCCCTCCCCAAGGAGGAGGGCGGGCTGCTCGAGCTTTCCGAGCTCCTTCAGCCACAACCATAGATTCCCAGCATACATACATACATTACGTATATGTATGGTGGAATTAAGGATGGGTGTGGTCAGGATAGGATCGGAAGGAACAGAGTTAGGGTTCTGAGGGGGGAAATACTACCCCAGCATTCGCCTAAGCAGCCGCACATGGTGTGCATATATGCAGTGACCATGCCGTTACATGTGTATGAGGAAAACCCCCTTAAAAAACCTCATACAAGGTAGACGGTAACGGGAATCGAACCCATTACCTCCCGAATGCTAGGCAGGTCGTAAAATAAGTGGAACCACAGTATAAGTGGGGATTATACTGTGGTGGAACCAGAACGGAGGGTCAATATGGCCGACTTTGAGCAGTGGCGTAGGTTATAAAATTTATTGATTTTCACTTGTGAGAAAGACAAAAGGTATTAAACAATACACACATTTAATTACAATCATATTTATTGTCCTTTGAATAAAATTAGTTTTGTATACATATTTCTGATTCTTTCATCAGTAACAGAAATACTCTTAATTAAAAGAACCTTATGATTCTCTATTGGAGAGATATCATGGGCAGCCATGTTTTCGAAAATTTTTTCCCCAATGAAATGTTTCAACACCTTCAAAGAGATATCTTCTTTTAAGACTTTTTTCTGCAGCCTTCTGCATTTTTAATAAACTTTTCTGTCATTTTACACATTCTGATAACATGTACGCTAGGATAACTAGGATAAATAATTGCGAAACACAGTGTTCACATTTCAGTTTCTGCCCTAATCTGAAGGAAACAAAACCAGCAATGTAGGTTACTACTGCCGATTTATAGGGTGTAATCATGATCAATCAAAAACTTATTTATGATATGGTCATCCTGGGGGTCATTTATTTCCAAACCATTCGATACAGAATCGTTGATAATTTGTTCAGGAGGTTTAGTTTTCGAGCTCACATTTAGGATATTAATATCCTCAGGAGGTATACAGTTTCCAGCCCCACGGTGGGGCCCCGACCTTCCCTCACCTCTGAATGAATTATAATTTTTTTAAAAGCTGCAGTAAATTGTCTTCAAGTGGGGTTGTTATTGTATCCCCCTGAGAACGGATTGTTCCGAAGAAGAGTTCAATATGGTCTTGATTAAGCTTGTATGTAGGAATGAATTTTAAATCTTCTTTGGCGACATATTGATCATACAATCCTAATACAGCTTTCAGACCAATCAACAGACCTAGAAACCCAGTCTTTCTTTGGGAATGCAGGATGAGAGTGCCATCTGTGAATTTTAAGTTTTTAAAATATTGAGTAATTTCTTCATTGAATGGCTTAATATTATCAATATTTTTTTACACATTGCCTGTTTGAAATCAAAATCCGAAATTTTATGGGAATTCAAAATGTCAAAGGTATTATTGATTGCAATTATAAATTTTGCTGTTGCACTACAATTTTCGAATTCTTTTAAATGCAGTTCATTTTTGCAATACATTAAGGTCTCAGACACTGAACGGCTCAATTTTGTTTGAAAAACTGAATATCGTCGGCGACACAATAAAACCTTGTAACTCCAAAAATATGAAAAATTACATTTTACCGCCACCTGATAACAGAACTGTAAATTAACAAACGTATAAAACCTTGTTAACTCAATAAAATATTCTAAATAAATATTTTAGTTCAAGAAATCCTCGCATCTCCAATGTATTCTGAAATGGTTCATAAAACATTGTAACTCCGCCATTTTTAAACAGGTGTTCATCAAAGTAATGACAAGAAGTGATTTGTTTTTTGAATTGGTGTGATATTGGTTATAAACAGTTTAATTTGCGTAAGGTAAGTTCCTTATTAATGTTATTATGTTTATAAATAACATTTTATGCAATGTGTTTTGATCCTACTGTGTTTTTCCTCTTCTTTTTTTGTTGTTGGAGTTACGAGTATTTCTGTTAATTAGACTTAACTTTATTTACATTCAAAATGAAGTTATGAGGTTTTATTACGAATCATATTCATTTAGTAATGGTATCAGTTGAAAGTAAAATAGGTTTTTTTTTAAATTTCAGCAGACAATATGTCGCGATCTTTAAAAATTCTAAATTTGGCAATATCACGAGATAATAAAATAAGAAAGGAAGATACTGGCGAATTAACATATGAGTCAGATCAACAGTCACAAGAAGGTGTCGAAAAACAGGGTGAAGTTAAAGCATTAAGTTTTCAAAATCAGTTGAGTAATAGCGAATTTTTGATAGAAAATCTTGACATAAGGGACATGCCCCTCATTTTAATAGATGAACAGGGAAAAGAAATACTTTTATCAAAAAATGGCGTACCTATAGACTCCACGCAATTATCGACTACAGTTATATGTTATAACAATGATGAAAAGCGAGCAATTCCTACCTCTAATGAAGTTTATAACGGTAACATTTTGAGCGAAATTCAAAATCTTGAAAAATCCTCTGAAGACTTATTAAATATTGTGGAACAGGGACAAGACGAACATCAGATCTGCAACACCATACAAGTTGAAGACATTGCAACTCAAGAAAGTTCTAAAAGTGAATCTGTTGCTGATTATGTGGAAGAGGAAACCAATGAGAAGCCATAAGTGTACTATTTTTCTATTGGTTTCGTATTGCATTTGGAATTTGTACGCTCATTTTGAAAAAATAAATTGACACATAACATTTATTGGTGTTGTTACTAAATTCCTTAGATACCCAACTCACAAACTGCTTGATATAAATTACATAATTTTATAAGAAAATTAAATTATTTTTTAGGGAAAGAAACCTTTGCATGAACCACGGGCATTAACTGATGTTTATGACCTCGTGCGACTAAAAAGCCCTCGGGCCTATGGGCCTCGTGCTTTTAACTCGTCATCCTCGAGAGCATAAACATCTACTTAATGCCCTTAATACATAAATAACTATAACATAACGCCGTAGGACTTGGTGGTCTTAATATTAAAGAATACGTTAAAGTAAAAAATGGTTTCACTGTTTTACACTAGGAGAAACTATTGAACAATTACCGTCAACTGGGGTGACTTCGAACACTTGTTATAACCTTTTTAATCACAGACTAAAAACTAAGACAACTAAATTTCTGTAATTTTCGGCTAAGATACCACTAACATCTAGTGAAACAATGACCGTTTCAAAATTTACATATGTGCCCTAATTTTTTTAATTTTTTTGCTTCTGTCTGTCCGAAATTACCCCTTAAATGGGGTGACTTCGGACTCAAATATATATATATATATATATATATATATATATATATATTTAGGTGGTTAGAGATAAGATTAATACAGGGGCAAGAGTAAGATTATATTCTTTATAGTGGGCAAATTTAGATAGACTGGAGTATATTTACACTGCGTTTTAATAAGTAAAGTTGTAGTCGAGTGAGAGAAAATGGTTTTGATTTAACGAAACAGGCTTGGTGGAAGTTGCACAAGTTTGTTTATTCATAAAAAGCAATGAGCTATATAAGGAGCATGTGAGGAAGGTCAGAAGGATTGATATTTGTGAGTACGATTAAGTTCGTAGTAAGTTCGTAGAACATATTTTCGCAAATTTACAATTTATTCAAAATATTTATGCAAATTGGAAGCTTTACAGATATTTATCACATGAAATAGGTTTATAATAATATGTAGAACATGTAGCGAGTTAGTTACAATGCAGGAAATGTATAAACTTTAAGAAAGGGTTATGATACGAACACGGTTTAGTTATCATTCACAGACAAAGTGTACAAAAAGTGCAGGAGAAGTGGTAGTGCGTTGTAAACATTAAATAGAACATGAACAACATTTCTACATTGGGATATTTAACATAAAAATACTTTTTGTGTACAAAATCTGCATAAGTATGTTAAACAATATGGATTTATGAATTGACAAAGTTTTAGACTATACAGTGAAAGTAAACAGTATTGATGTTAAAGACAGTTATAACAACATTATAAAATAACATTTCAAGTAATTTGGACGTTGTAAACGCAAGTTATGAGTAAAATTGTAATAAATTAGGTTAAGTATTAATTTTAAGGATTTTGCAAATTTATAGTTTTTGTAGGATAATTTAAGCTTAACATAAATTATAAGAGTAATTAATAGAAGGTTTCCCTCGTTTCCATAAAGAAATTTACAATCTACAAGGTATATGAACATAAAATTAGAAAAGTAGGGTTAACTACATAAATTTCTAATATGAAAAAGGATTTTCTGTTAAAATTAAGGTATATGATTTGAAATAAATGTGTTCTAATACAGTTTTTAATAGAGTTTCCTAGATATAAGTAAATTTATATTATAATTTGTCAATTGAGGTATCGTTTTATGCGGAAATTTGCCCTGATCCCGAATCTGGTTTCAAAAAGTAAATCCGAATTATTTTAAGAAAGTTATAGCATAATTTGTATTTTAGTTAAGTTAACAATTTTGTTTAAACCAATCAGAGGCTTGGATACTTTGTGTGCATGGTACAGAAAAAGTTGAAATTTTGGTATCTAACAGAAAAGTATAAAAGGAATAGCTCCTGATTTCTCGCTCTCTTGCCTTTTGAAATTTTTATGACTAACAAGTAAAAGTGTTAATAGTGTTGGTGTTAACACGTAAGTTACAAGTTACGTTTATAATATCGGATTTTTGAAACGCGATCAATAAAAAGTCGAGACCTCAGAAACAATTGTTTTAACATATAATTAAACTTAACAATTAGGTTACCGATTTAAATTGTCGATTATAATAAATTTGTTTCGATTCGATTACGTGTTCATATTTCGGTTGATGTTTTTATTTTTTATTTTAATAAAATTAGTCAGTTATCTGGAGTTGATGTTTATTTTTTTTGAAGAGATGCATAGTTATTAACAAACTAAATTCCATAACGGGATCTAAAACAAAAGTGAAATTAATTAAAATTTATATGAACTTAAAATATAATTCTAAAATCGAAAAATTTTGTAAACATCTAAAACTACATATAAATAATACACGATTTAAAACACAGTGCTTAATTGAAAGTATATAAGCAATTTTACGTAACATTACAATTACCGAAGAAAAGTCGTTCATCAACAATTTGGAACTGGATGACGTATGGAAATCTATGCAGCACCATTATGAACAACAGAGAAGTATCATCGGCTATACATGGGAAGAAATCTATCTACGATATTAATATGGAACCAGCCAAATGAAAACATCTTTGGGAATATGCAGATACACATGTGAGTGAAATTTTATTATCATAACCCATAAATTGTTTTGATTATTCGTTTGATTTCCTGTATTTATGTGTTTATTGATTATATGTGTAAATGTTTGTGCGAGAACATGGTATAAATATCTGTAAGGTAAATGAACCAGTGTTATTATCAGCTTTTCAATTTTAATTTTAAACAAAACAGAATTGAATTCACATATTTTAGATCGTTTATTGACATTTTTGACAGGCTGCATTTTAATTCATTTAGGATGCTAGGCATGCGTTATTGTGCAGGTTCAACTAGGGTCTGTTTCGTATACCAACCAATGTATATAATTTACAATTTATTTGACAAAGAACATTTCCATGATTTCACGATTACATTTTAACGAAATTAAATTAACTTCAAGGATTAAATTATTTTTAGTTTATTTGCCAACAATAAGCGACAAAACTATTGAACTCGATCCCCTACATGAGATAAATTGAGCTAGTTCGGTGCAGCAAACACACACACACACGCACGTCACGCACGCACGCACGCACGCACGCACGCACGCACGCACGCACGCACGACACGCACGCACGCACGCACGCACGCACGCACGCACGCACGCGTCGTTTTTCCAATAATGCTTTCATCCGAGACGTTTGGGAAATGAAAGAAAACACATCTTCACATTTCTTTTTCGAAGAAAGGAGACAAAATAACTTTCACCCTCTACATTTAAAATTCTTGCAACAAAATTTGCTTTTAGAAGTGTTTTCTATAGGAAGTTTAACTAGTGTAAAATCATGATTTCTAATATTTTCGTCGAGAAGCAGTCTCGTGGTTCTTCGTTAGGCATTTCTTTTTCTGAATCGGATGATGTGCCCATATCAGATGGTACATAATCTTTGTCAAATGTATCTAGTCTTTTTTTTACGGATTTATAGTGAGCTAGTGGCAGAGTTTGAATCGGAATCATCGGATGGAATATTCTGACATTGTTGAGGTTTTTGGAAACCAGGCCTGGAAGGAATATTTTCTGCTGGTTCGTTTTCAATCATATCTAGGGGTATGGTTGGCCTTCCTGGTGGAACTTCGATTCGCTAGCGTCTATTTGGTTTTTCTTGCACACCAAATTTAGTGTTTTTTAAATTAACGTATCTTATGAAACAGAAATTTGCACACTAAACAGAACCCAAAGTACGTTGGCAAAGTCAATGTTAATCAAATGGAATTTACTTTGCGTACTCGGGTGCGCAAAGTTACCATAATGCGCATGCGCTGACTTTTAAACATGAAACACGTCAGCTGTTCCACTGTTTGTTTATTATTTCCTAACCTAACATTGCTATCATTAATAGTGAGTTTTAGTTAGGCTATTTAAGAGTTAATAATGGAAACAAGTTGTATGTTACAATACTCCTCCACAAATAATTGAACCTGCATTGAACCACGAACTTATTACCTTCTAAGTCGCGGTAGAAATATGAAAGACAGTATGAACAATTTCAATCATGGTGCAGTGAAAATGATGTTCACAAAATATCAGAGAATGTTTTAATTGCATATTTTGATGGAAAAAGCAAGGTAATGAAATCAAGTACCTTGTGGAGTATACAGGGTGTTACTTAAGTGTATGTACTTATTTTAAGGGGTGATTCCTGAGGAGATTTCGAGCCGGAAAGTTCATATGAATGTATGTCCTCAGAAGGTTCGTTATCGATCTATAGGCTGTTGAAGTTGTTGCGTTTTTTTGTTTTTTTCCAAATTTTGCGAAAACCCTTCTAGATATTACATTGAAATTTTACATATTGTATAAGGGCATGAAGGCCCTTATTTCAACTGAAAAGTTCATTTTTAATTTAACCAGTGGCGTAGATACAGCTAGGTCATGACATAAATTCCACAAAAAATGTGTTACGCCACTGTTTTATATGACGCGTTTACACGATATTCATCAGAAATCAATTCCGAACAAAAAAGGTCTCCAGAGAAGCAACCAGAAATTTTCGTAATGCTCATTTATGGAGCGAAGAGAACCCTCATGCTATAGTAGAAACAAAATTTCAGCAGCAATTTTCAGTCAACGTGTGGGTTGGTATTATTGGAGATTTTCTAGTTGGACCATTCTTTCTTCCAAGGCGCCTTGACGGCAATACCTATCGTGCGTTTCTTCAAAATAATTTGCCTGAATTACTAGAAAATGTCCCTCTTCTAGTACGTCAGCACATGTGGTTCATGCACGACGGTGCCCCGACCCACTTCAGCATTTTGGTGCGTGAATATTTGAATTCAGTTTACCTAAATCGATGGATAGGTCGTGAGGGGCCTCAGTTCTGGCCACCGAGATCGCCTGATCTGAACAGCTTAGACTTTTATTTCTGGGGGCATCTTAAAACTCTAGTTTATAATACACCAGTTCATATGTTGGAAGACTTATGCAATAGAATAATTGAGAGCTGTGCAACCATACAAAACACACCGGGAATTTTTGAAAAAGTGCGTCGTTCAATGAGGAGAAGAGCAGAAGCCTGTATAGAAGCGTATGGTGGACATTTTCAGCATTTTTTATGAATGACTGCACAAAAGCTTTTCCCTTTATTGTTCAGTTTCTGTAAATAGTTTCTATGTTAGGAATAAATGCTTCTCGCCCTCACTGTCTTCCTATCGGATTAAAAGTCCCAAATTAAAAAATAAGATGGCTGTGGTTTCTAGGGTTATAAATTCCGGACGTAAAATCCTGCCCCATTCGGATGTCCGGGAGGGCAGGGCCC
Source organism: Vesta saturnalis (assembly GCA_036346205.1). NCBI lineage: Eukaryota > Metazoa > Arthropoda > Insecta > Coleoptera > Lampyridae > Vesta > Vesta saturnalis. The sequence continues at coordinate 1,754,794 of JARFJB010000762.1, forward strand.
AAGCGACCTCGGTCATCGAAAGTATTAACTTTCTGATTCACACTGCAACATCCGCGGTATCAGGTCTAATCTTAATGCTATTCACCAACATCTTGAACAATTACAACCTGATATATTGTTTCTATCTGAAACACAAGTCTCATCGGAAAGCTCCGAGTCACCCGACTTGCAATTTCCTCAATACCATCTTCACTCTAACTTTCGATATAAAGGAGGCGTATGTGCCTACATCAAGGACAGAATTTCTTGCAAGAGGGTTTCTTCCTTAGAAAATAAAAATTTTGACGTGATTTGGTTTAAACATTCTGGTCCTAATTTTGTGAAATTCTACTGTTGCATTTATAGGTCTCCTAATGACAGCAACTTTCAAGACTTCTTCGATTACCTTAGTACGAAAGTTGACTATCTCCTGTCTCAGTTTCCATCTTGCGATATCTCATTTGTAGGCGATTTCAATGTTCATAACTCTAATTGGCTTCAATTTTCATCTACTACAAATCCCGCTGGTCATAGTGCAGAAACATTTGCTATTTCATGTGATCTCACACAAATGATTTCTGAACCCACAAGAATCCCTGATAACCCTAACCATACTCCACATCTTCTAGATCTCTTTCTTACATCAAACCCTCTTGTTTATAAAACTTCCGTTCTTTCGCCTTTAGGTCTTTCCGACCATTGTCTAATAAAAATCATTTCTACTGTACCTAATTCCACTGTTGTTCGCAAAACCGATAGAACCTTGTGGTGTTTTAAGTCAGCTCGATGGAGTGATTTACGGGATTTCTTTGCAACCTTTCCATGGCGTGAATATTGTTTTAAGTCGTCCTCTTCTTCGGACATCGCTCTTTCAGTATCTGAAGTCATCCTCATGGGAATGGAGTTATACATTCCGAAAAACAGTACCGTGTAGGTCATTCACGTTCCCAACCCTGGTTCAATAAGGCTTGTTCTGATGCAATATCTTTAAAAATAAATGTTACATTAAATGGAAATCTAATAAATCGGTTGACAGTCATGTAGAATACGTTGGTGCTAGAAATATCTGCAAAAGTGTCATCACTAAAACTAAAAAGTTGTTCGAACAACGAAAATGCAATGAACTAGCTACATCTCCTTTAGGCAGTCGTAAATTTTGGTCTTTAGCAAAAGCCATTAGTAAAAACTTTCGAACATCTTCATTTCCCCCCCTGACATCTATTGACGGATCGGTAGTTGCTGATTCTGTAGACAAAGCCAACGTTTTTGTGGATTTGTTTGCATCAAACTCGTGTCTCAATGATTCTGGAAAAGATGTGCCCCTAGTCAACTCTTCTTCATACGTTATGAAACCAATTCATTTTCGGTACAAGCTCTTGGAATCGATCATCAGTAGGCTTGATCTCAATAAGGCGACTGGCCCAGACGGTATCCCAGCTATTGTCTTAAAGAAATGTTCCCCGAACTAGTACCAGTCCTATCTAAGCTCTATACGATCTCTATATCTTCTGGGAATTCCTTCATCATGGAAGTTAGCAAATGTTCAACCTATTCCCAAAAAGGTGATAAGACCGATCCCTCAAATTACAGACCAATTGCCATCACTTCCATTTTGTCTAAAATCATGGAAAAAGCCATCAATCAGCAACTGCTCACGTTTCTTGAAACTAACAAACTCCTTAGTGACCATCAATATGGGTTTAGGCAAAGTCGTTCAACAGGCGATCTTCTTTCATATGTGACCCAAGTTTGGAACAATACAGTAGAGCAGTCCGGTGAAACAGTTGTAGTCGCTTTAGATATCTCAAAGGCATTTGACCAAGTTTGGCATAAGTGTTTACTTGCCAAACTCACCTCGTTTGGGTTAAATGATACGCTCATCAACTGGGTTTCTAGTTTCCTTGATAAAAGACGAATACGTGTCGTAGTTGATGGCTTTTTTCAAAAGAAGTTAGCATTAACGCGGGCGTACCACAGGGATCCGTTATAGCGCCTACACTTTTCTGCTGTACATAAACGACCTTATTTCTTCAACAACTAACCCCATCCATTGCTTTGCTGACGATAGCACTCTTCACTGTAGTTCATCTCAGTCTACTCATAGTGATAATCCACCTTCTATGTCAAATCAAGAAATTAAAGCTGAAATGGCAAATTCAATCAACAAAGACATTCAACGTATTCTCGAATGGGGAAGCAATAATCTAGTTAAATTTAATGCTAACAAAACTCAGTGTTGCCTTATGTCCGCCAAAAAGATCGATCATTTCCTGTTGTAAGTATGAATGGCTCAGTTCTTAAGTTTTCAGACTCTATTACTCTGTTGGGTATGACTGTATCTTCAAATCTCTCATGGGTTGACCATCTTCTGTCAGCTACCAAAACAGCTGCTCGTAAAATAGGCTTTTGTACAGATCTAAGCAGTACTTTACCTCTCGACAACTCCTTTTGCTGTATAAGGCCCAAATTCGGCCTCATCTGGAATATAATTCTCACCTTTGGGTTAGTGCTCCCCAATACGCTCTCGATATCGTTGATCGTATTCAAAAGAGAGCGATTAGGCTTATAAATGACCCGTCTTTAACTTCTCACATACAGTCCCTTGAGCATAGAAGGATGGTTTCAGTTCTTTTTTGTATTATCGTTATTACAACGGCTATTGTGCTGGTGAATTACATTCTTTGATACCATTCCGGCTATCTTTGCGAGAAACACTCGGTTCGCTCATTCACATCATCAGTATGCAGACAAATCTCCACTTGTCGTACCAAACAGGGGCAATCCACATTTTTCTACACGGCTTCTAAACTCTGGAATGATCTCCCTAGTTCCTGTTTTCCTCTCACGTATGATATGAGAAAATTTAAGGTAGCTGTTCATAGGCATCTATTGGCAATTCATTATCCCTCTATCCATCCTCCTAAGTGTTCCTGAGTGCTTTAGCACGATAGGCCTTATTTAGCCTGTTCAGGTCCACAATCATAAAAAAAATGCACGTTATAACGACACGACACGTTTTAATCATTTTTTCCTAAACGGCGAGTTTTACGGGAAAATGTATGGAGACCTTTTTTGTTCGGAATTGATTTCTGATGAATATCGTGTAAACGCGTCATATAAAACAGTGGCGTAACAAAATTTTTATGGAATTTGGTGACGACCTAGCTGTGTCTACGCCACTGGGTAAAATTAAAATGAACTTTTCAGTTGAAATAAGGGCCTTCATGCCCTTATACAATATGTAAAATTTCAATGTAATATCTAGAAGGGTTTTCGAAAAATTTGGAAAAAACCGAAATCATAACAACTTCAACTAGCTGATAGATCGATAACGAAGCTTCTGAGGACATACATTCCTATGAACTTTCCGGCTCAAAATCGCCTCAGGAATCACCCCTTAAAATAAGTACATACAGTTAAGTAACAACCTGTATATATTCTATGCTGAAAGCTACAATTCAGGTAAAGAATGACAGATATAAGTAATTATAAAAAATTAAGAGCATTTGTGAAACGAACAAACGTTGGTTACAAACCTAAAAAATCTAAGACCCTGTCTAAAGATCCGATCGTAACATTTTAAAAGAAGCCCTTGAGAATACACATTTATTAAAAATAGAATATTAATATTTGATTGCTGGGGGTGATAGAAGAAATGAATTGACAAAATATGGCAATACATAATGTTGAGGATAAAGGATCGAATGATTGTTTGTAAAATTCCAGAATTGCAAAAACAACAAATTAGTCGGGTGTTCACTACATCTAATTGTACAATCAGTATAGTAGGATTAACTCTGTCAAGCTTAGAATAGAGATAATATCGTTGAAATTTAGTACCTTAAAATTACATACACCGTAGATTTTCTTAAGGTGCAATATAGGAGTTTGTGTAAAAAAATGATTGGAAACAATTTGGATAGCAATAATTCCACAAAGGAATGCCCAAGTTTTGAATTAGAAGACCCAACCTTGTACACTGGGCAAACTGCTATCGAAGCACATTCTGGCTAACGCTGCTAAGTGGAAGGTAGGAGGATCTACTGCATGCTCAAACGTCACGGGGACTGGAAAAGCTCAACAATAGCGAAGGATATGTTGAGGAATCAATAAGTTAACCAAATTTTTTATATGCTAATAAGATTTATGGACAGCCACAAGAAGCTCTGATAGAATGCAGCAAATCAAAGTTTCAACAGCATTCTGTCTCAACTTCGAATCAGGAATCATGATTAAAGATTGTAACAAAATCTGTACATTTAATTATAAGTGATAGTAAACACATAAGTAGTTCAGAATAGATATCGTTCAACAACCATAACTTCATATAAGTAATTCAATGTTGTATTAAATCTAATAATTATTCAGTACTTTATATCTGTTTTTGGTTTTATTATCTTATGTTTTATTATAATACCAAATACTGTTTGAAAATTGTAAAACGAAACATGCAACACATAGTATAATTAAGGTTGACAGTAAGCGTAGAAACAATCTTATGCAACACGAGCACAAACTGCTGCATTCGAGAATATTGCCGCCTTGCAAGCCTCAGCGTCAAACGTTTCTCTTAGCAGCAAAGTGGAATGCACATGTTGCAAAATAGTATTTTATATTATCAACTATTAATAATTTAATAGTTTCATTTTGAATTGGCATTTTTGAGATCTATAAATATTAACGTGATTGGCTCAAATTTTGCTGTCATTATACATTTTAAAAATTTCATTGTTACTTTCAAATAACTTATTATTAGCGACTGCGGAAAGACCAAGTTTTGTTTAACCAAAATTGAATTGTATAAATTATTCTACTTAATCGACACCGCGCCAGTGTTTTGTTTCAGCTTTTTCATAAAGTTTTGGAATCTACGGTTTGATTAGTTCTTAGTACTGTTCTAATAAATCTGACTAGGAAACGTAAATTTTGAAAATCGAGGTTTACTTTTCGTGAATTTTGACAATGTTCGCTTAAGTGATGCTAATCATTGAAACGTCTAGGTTAGTATTTAGTATTTTGAAAGTCAATGGCATTGGTGTCGTTGAATATTTTGAACAGAAACAGAAAACTACTTTGGCAATAAAATATAGTAACCAGTCTCGCTGAACCTCTTCACCATTTGACAAAATTCGAGTGAAATATAAATCGGAAAACTTACGTTCATTTTTGTCTTTAGGGTAGTTTTATTTTGATAATACACGGAACCTTTCTTGTACCTGGGTTGGAGATAATAAACTAGGACAAAGATATGGATCGTTAGAGAGCGGCGAATACCCGATTCGTCTTGCTTACTTGAATATGTTGGTACCGATTGAAACCGAAACGTATTAGAACTTGAATCTATCGGATCCTAATTGGCTTGCTTTCTTTATTCTGATGGCAACTTTTATGTTGTTGGAAATGGAAAACCGCTGTTATCAGCAGCAGTACTGTTTGAACATGTGTGGGCTTTCGAAAAAAGTTGGTAATTTTAAATTGCTCTTCTCCAATTAAGTTAGAATAAGTTACGTTAAAATTATTATAATTCAAAATTGTTATATTGTTAAATTTAAGGCATGTAATAGTTATATAATTGTAATTAGGGGCTATCTAATACAATAAAGTTAAAACACACATCACACACAACCACACACGAACAACCACTAACCAACACACATCACACACACACACCACACCACACCACACCACACCACACACAACGCACACACACACCACACCACACGCACACACACACACACACACACAGCACGCACACGACACAACTAGCACACCACAGCACAAACGCACCGAAACGCCACCACGCAACCACACGCAAACGTCACTACGCAGCACAGCACACCACACATGCACAAACAGCATACACACAACATACAATCAACGCATTGAACGCATTTACGACAAACACAACGGATGCCAACTTTGACGCATAACATACAATTCATGCACTCAAAAACTATATACGACGCGAAGCAAGACTGTAACCAACATGCATCAAAACGCAAGACACCGCGCCAGTTTTGTCACTTTCAAAAGTTGGAACGCAGACGCATAGTCAGAACGCAAAGACGCAGAACGAACGCTAAGAGGTACGCAGACGCAATTGAACGCAGACGCAGACGCACGCAGACGCAACGCAGGTAGATTAGATTGAAAGCAACGCAGGGCGTGAACGCAGACCGAACGAAAACACGCAACGCAAGAACAGCGCGAACCGTACCAGACAAAACGAGGAACGCAAACGAAAACGCGTCAGTAGCAGAGACGCAGACGCAGACGCACCGCTGACCGGACGAGACAGCAACAGACGCAGAAGACGTCAGAGCAGGAATACCGATCGCTGCGCATGAAAGCTGGACCGCAGAACCGAAACGAGAACGCACACGGACCAACGCTGCTCAGATGCAACGCAGTGTAGAAGAAAACGCAGAGCAGCGCAGACAGTGAACAGTGGGCAGAACGCGACGCAAGAATCGCAGACGCAAGCGTCCCGTTTCGCTGTAAGCAGTCGAACGCAGACAACGCAGACCGCAGTAACGCAGACGCAACGCAGACGCAACGCTATAGACGCTAGACAAGCAGACGCGACCAGAACGCTAACGTCAGACGCATAGCAGAAGACGCAACGCAGAACGCAGACGCAGAACGCTAGACGCAGACGCAGAAACGCGAACGCAGACGCAGACGCAAACGCGACAGACAGCGCAGACGCAGACCTGAGCACAGGATTTCACGCAAACCAGTACAGCAACAGACCAGACACGATCTACAAGTTCTAGACGCAGGACCAGACCAGACCAGACCAGAACTAAAGCCAGACGCAGCAGACCAGACCAGACCAACGCAGACGCAGTAACCAGACCAGACCTATGACAGTTCAGACCAGACGCAGACCAGACGAGAATTCAGACCAGACCAGCAAGCAAGCATGACCAGACCAGAGACACAGATCAACCTGAGGAACGTCAGACACAACCAGATATGACGACTAAGACAGACACAGACAGCAGCAGTACACAGCACAGCACGACCAGACGCAAGACACGACACAACACAGACACAGACACAGACACAGACAGCAGACACAGACACAGACACAACGCAGACACAGACAAGACGACACAGACACAGACGACAGACACAGACAGACACAGACACAGACACAGACACAGACACAGACACAGACACAGACACAGACACAGACACAGACCGACAGACACAGACACAGACACAGACACGACACAGACACAGACGTCACAGACACAGACACAGACACAGACACAGACACAGACACAGACACAGACACAGACACAGACACAGACACAGACACAGACACAGACACAGACACAGACACAGACACAGACACAGACACAGACACAGACACAGACACAGACACAGACACAGACACAGACACAGACACAGACAGACACAGACACAGACACAGACACAGACACAGACACAGAAACAGACACAGACACAGACACAGACACAGACACAGACACAGACACAGACACAGACACAGACACAGACACAGACACAGACACAGACACAACACAGACACAGACACAGACACAGACACAGACACAGACACAGACACAGACACAGACACAGACACAGACACAGACAGACACAGACACAGACACAGACACAGACACAGACACAGACACAGACACAGACACAGACACAGACACAGACACAGACACAGACACAGACACAGACACAGACACAGACACAGACACAGACACAGACACAGACACAGACAAGACACAGACACAGACACAGACACAGACACAGACACAGACACAGACACAGACACAGCACAGACACAGACACAGACACAGACACAGACACAGACACAGACACAGACACAGACACAGACACAGACACAGACACAGACACTAGACACAGACACAGACACAGACACAGACACAGACACAGACACAGACACAGACAGACACCGACACAGACACAGACACAGACACAGACATATACACAGACACAGAACAGACACAGACACAGACACAGACACAGACACAGAGACACAGACACAGACACAGACACGACACAGACACAGACACAGACACAGACACAGACACAGACACAGACACAGACACAGACACAGACACAGACACAGACACAGACACAGACACAGACACAGACACAGACACAGACACAGACACAGACACAGACACAGACACAGACACAGACACAGACACAGACACAGACACAGACACAGACACAGACACAGACACAGACACAGACACAGACACAGACACAGACACAGACACACACACACAACACACACACACACACACACACACACACACACACAGACACAGACACAGACACACACACACACACACACACACACACACACACACACACACACACACACACACACATTTATAGGCATTATAAAAAAAATATACAGCCATGATCTATTCTATAGTAACATTAGGCAAATTGGCGAAGCGATTTCTTCGAAAACGTAAAGAAGAAAGCCTTTGGACAATTTCGTTTTTTCCAATAATGCTTTCATCCGAGACGTTTGGGAAATGAAAGAAAACACATCTTCACATTTCTTTTTTCGAAGAAAGGAGACAAAATAACTTTCACCCTCTACATTTAAAATTCTTGCAACAAAGAATTTGCTTTTAGAAGTGTTTTCTATAGGAAGTTTAACTAGTGTAAAATCATGATTTCTAATATTTTCGTCGAGAAGCAGTCTCGTGGTTCTTCGTTAGGCATTTCTTTTTCTGAATCGGAAGATGTGCCCATATCAGATGGTACATAATCTTTGTCAAATGTATCTAGTCTTTTTTTTAGGGATTTATAGTGAGCTAGTGGCAGAGTTTGAATCGGAATCATCGGATGGAATATTTTGACATTGTTGAGGTTTTTGGAAACCAGGCCTGGAAGGAATATTTTCTGCTGGTTCGTTTTCAATCATATCTAGGGGTATGATTGGCCTTCCTGCTGGAACTTCGATTCGCTAGCGTCTATTTGGTTTTTCTTGCACACCAAATTTAGTGTTTTTTAAATTAACGTATCTTATGCAAACAGAAATTTGCACACTACTAACAGAACCCAAAGTACGTGTGCGGCAAAGTCCAATGTTAATCAAATGGAATTTACTTTGCGTACTCGGGTGCGCAAAGTTACCATAATGCGCATGCGCTGACTTTTAAACATGACACACGTCAGCTGTTCCACTGTTTGTTTATTATTTCCTAACCTAACACTGCTATCATTAATAGTGAGTTTTAGTTAGGCTATTTAAGAGTTAATAATGGAAACAAGTGCAGTTGTATGTTACAATACTCCTCCACAAATAATTGAACCTGCAAGAAATGTAACCACGAACTTATTACCTTCTAAGTCGCGGCAGAAATATGAAAGACAGTATGAACAATTTCAATCATGGTGCAGTGAAAATGTTCACAAAATATCAGAATGTTTTAATTGCATATTATGATGAAAAATGTAAGGTAATGAAATCAAGTACCTTGTGGAGTATATATATTCTATGCTGAAAGCTACAATTCTGGTAAAGAATGACAGATATAAGTAATTATAAAAAATTAAGAGCATTTATGAAACGAACAAACGTTGGTTACAAACCTAAAAAATCTAAGACCCTGTCTAAAGATCCGATCGTCACATTTTTAAAAGAAGCCCCTGAGAATACACATTTATTCAAAAAAGTAATATTATTTGGAGTTGCTGGCGGGTGTAGAAGAAATGAATTGACAAATATGGCAATACATGATGGTGAGGATAAAGGATCAATGATTGTTGTAAAAATTCCAGTTACAAAAACACAAACTAGTCGGGTGTTCACTACATCTAATGACAATCAGTATAGTGTGGATTACCTGTCAAGTTGTAGGAAATATCTTAATTTACGACCCCCTTATACTCCCATACCCCGTTTTTCTTAAGGTGCAATAAGGGAGTTTGTGTAAAACAATCTGTTGGCACGAATTGGATAGCAAACATTCCACAAGGAATGCCCAAGTTTTTGGATTTAGAAGACCCAACCTTGTACACTGGGCACTGCTATCGAAGCACATCGGCTACGCTGCTAGTGGAGGGAGGAGGGGATCTACTGCAGCTCAAACGTCACGGGGCTGGAAACGCTCAACAATAGCGGAAGGATATGTTGAGGAATCAATAAGTAACCAAATTGTTATTGCTAAAAAGATTTTGGACAGCCACAAGAAGCTCTGATAGTATACAAGGCAAACCAGTTTCAACAGCATTCTGTCTCAACTTCTTAATCAGGAATCATGATTAAAGATTGTCAAAATTGTACATTTATTATAAGTGTAGTAAACAATAAGTAGTTAGAATAGATATGTTCAACAACATAACTTCATATAAGTAATTAATGTTGTATTAAATTAATAATTATTCAGTACTTTTATCTGTTTTTTTGGTTTTATTATCTTATGTTTTATTATAATAAAATACTGTTTGAAAATTGTAAAAACGAAACATGCAACACATAGTATAATTAAGGTTGACAGTAAGCGTAGGAAAAATCTTATGTGCAACACGAGCACAAACTGCTGCATTCGAGAATATTGCCGCCTTGGGCAAGCCTTCAGCGTCAAACGTTTCTCTTATGCAGCAAAGTGGAACTTTGCGCACATGTTGCACAAATAGCTATTTTTATATTATCAACTATTAATAATTTAATAGTTTCATTTTGAATTTGGCATTTTTTTGAGATCTATTATAATATTAACGTGATTGGCTCAAATTTTGCTGTTATTATATACATTTTAAAAAAATTTCATTGTTACTTTCAAATAACTTATTATTAGGACTGCGGAAAGCCAAGTTTTGTTTAACCAAAAATTGAATTGTATAAATTATTCTCTTAATGACACCGCGCCAGTGTTTTGTTTCACTTTTTCATAAAGTTTTGGAATCTACGGTTTGATTAGTTCTTAGTATTTCTAATAAATCTGACTAGAAACGTAAATTTTGAAAATGAGGTTTACTTTTTTCGTGAATTTTGAAATGTTCGCTTAAGTGATGCTAATCATTGAAATCGTCTAGGTTAGTATTTAGTATTTTTGAAAGTCAATGGCTCATTGGTGTCGTTGAATATCTTACAACAGAAACAGAAAACTACTTTTGTCAATAAAATATAGTAACCAGTCTCGCTGAACCTCTTCACCATTTGACAAAATTCGAGTGAAATATAAATCGGAAAACTTACGTTCATTTTTGTCTTTAGGGTAGTTTTATTTTGATAATACACGGAACCTTTCTTGTACCTGGGTTGGAGATAATAAACTAGGACAAAGATATGGATCGTTAGAGAGCGGCGAATACCCGATTCGTCTTGCTTACTTGAATATGTTGGTACCGATTGAAACCGAAACGTATTAGAACTTGAATCTATCGGATCCTCATTGGCTTGCTTTCTTTATTCTGATGGCAACTTTTATGTTGTTGGAAATGGAAAACCGCTGTTATCAGCAGCAGTACTGTTTTGAACATGTGTGGGCTTTCGAAAAAAGTTGGTAATTTTTAAATTGCTCTTCTCCAAGTCTTCCTCTTGTTTTCGCTTGTTAAGCAAGTTTCGATATCCAAACAACTTCTTTTTTTTCTTCTCTGGCCATCTAAATAAAGTCATTAAAATTTAGCAATCGCAAAGCTTTATTATTTTTTTATAAAATACAAACCTTTGTTAGAAAGACCTCTTAAGTTATCGACATGCATTTACGGAAAGAAGTATTAACAAACTATATGAAAATTATTACTGCCTTTGAGATATTAAAAACTCTTGAATTGTACAGAAAAATGGATTAAGAATATCATGCCAGCAGTAGACCGACACTTGACGCCATCTTGGATTTTCTGGGGAAAACCCACTTTTCACTTTTTTTCTCCCACATGGGAGACCGTATTTTCTACCCATATGGTTTCTTTTCGGAGGCCTTTTTCAATCCCTTTTTATCCCTAATTAAAGCCTTTTTGTTTTTTACCCGCTCACGTGGAGGACGTATTTTTAACCCTTATTTTTTTATGGTTTCTTTTCGAGGGTCAACCCTTGATGGAATTTTCAATCCTAATTAGGGCCTTTTTGGCAGCTAAGCCTTTTTTGTACTCGCTTCTTTTTCGGAGACATTTTTCAACCCTTGATGGAATGTTTAACCCTAATTATTATTGGTAGTATTAAGGGCCTTTTTGTCAGCTAGGTCTTTTGTGCACACACGCACGCACATACGCACGCACGCACAAGCACGCACACGCACGCACGCACGCACACATGCACGCGTGCACATACGCACATACGCACACACACACACACGCACGCACACACGCACGCACGCACGCACGCTCGGACACACGGACGCACGCACACATGCACGCGTGCACACACGCACGTACGGACCCACGCGTGTTTTCGTTTGCGTGTTTTCGTATTTGCGTGTTTTCGTTTTACGTGTTTTCGCATTTGTATGTCTTCGCGTTTGCGTGTTTTTGTGTGCTTGTAATGCTCGCCGAGAAGTATTTATTTTATTACCTTTCATGAGGTGTACTTTTCAATCATTTGTTTTATCACTGCCATTTGGAATTTTGCCAAAGGTACTTTCTTTTTTGCAATTTCTTGGAATAGTGCATGACTATTGAGGAGGACCATGTCGGGAAAGTGGAAGAACATCTTTTTATACTATTTTTTCGACTGCTCCCATATTCTTGTTGTAGTCGGTAATACATGTACGCTTGACGACATGTCTACCTGAAGTTCTGTCCAGTTTGCCGGTTTCTGTAGTGCGATGATCATGGTACGTATCCAACATATACGGTTTCCGTCTATTGTACCACTTTACAATCAACATCTTTTATGGTACGAAAGGTGAACTCCCCATGCTGCAATTTCTCGGCCATGCTTGGCATTTGCTTTCTATTCTTAGGCACCGTTCTGCGTGCATTAGCCGATTTGTCGTATATTCAAAGGAAAAATCGGGGCTGATATACCAGCCAATATAGATAGTTTGTCCCTTATTTAGGTAGTCCCCTAATAATGTGATAACTACGACAACCGATTTCCCAAGGTCGGTGTTTATCACACTTGAAGTTGCTCCAGTGTAAATCATAAAGTTCAGTAAGTATCTAGTTAGCGAATCGCACAATACGAAAAACTTCTTTCGAAACGATGACGTTTCGACGGAATAGTGTTTGACAAACAACTTGCCCTTATAAAATATGGGACTTTTGTCAATGCACAAGTTTTCCTAGGGATTGGATTCTCCAAACTTGTTCCGGAAATGATCGATGGTACGACGAAGTTTTCCCAAAGTATCATCGTCCTTGTGAATATTATCCGAAAATGGAGCATTCGTAGCAGAAGCAAAAAACGGTATTTGGACATAGTATTTCTAAGCGCAGGTGTTGAAAGTAGAGCAAGGAAGTTTTTTTTTGTACGCGCCATCAGAAACAATACATTTTATCACCATTTGTTTCTGACCAAGAGAACGTGGCCCCAAATCTTCTTGTTGAAGAACGTAATCGTAAAACTTGCGCAATAAACCATGATTTCTTCGTCCAAAAAGACGAAGACACTCCAGTTCGGTGCTATTCTCGAAAATTTTTGGCACTTTACAACCCGATTTTCCCGAATCGAATGGAAAAATATGTAGTTTTATCGCTTCTGCTTCCCAAGATAATTTATCATGCGTATCGTACAATAAATTTTCTTCGGAAACCGAATGTTGCCGGTCAGGCAATGCTTCTTCGACCCCGCCATCCGAATATACGTTCATTTCTTGATCAAAGGTTTTCTGAAATTCGTTTTCAGAATCGCTTCGTGTTAGGATTTCTTCTAATTCTTTTGTCGTGGTGGTGGAATATTTGTTATGTTCAAGCTTTCGATGCACTCGTAACAATGTGTCTAACATTACACTCTATCGCTGTAGGCCTCGAATGATCGAGGAAACTCGGACAGAATCGCAGCAAAAGGAAACTGTTGCACAGCCAGAATGATCAAACTTACAGAAAAGTAACAGCAATGGCGGAGTTTCTTTCATATGTGGAAGCTTGAACGCAGGATATTCCGTCATAGTCGGTCTATATTTTTTAGTGGGATCTTTCCAAAAAAAATATGGCTGTTTTAAAATACTTGGCTTCTTTTTGAAAACAGACAACTGTTAATTAAAATTTTTCAACTTTGACAAAATTGTTTACAACATCTTTAACAATTTTTACAAATATTACTACTGACGAAGATAACTGTAAGTGTTATCGAAACGTTTAGATTGTATAATTTAAATACACCATTAAAAACCCCAAACAACATATATATATATATATATATATATATATATATATATATATATATATATATATATATATATATATATATATATATATATATATATATATACATCTGTTTTGTTTTATATAGTTATAAACGGTATCTTACTGAGCCCGGTATAGCAACAGGTCCCTACTGAGCCCGACCCCCCACGCTAATATACAAAACGTTGTGTGGCCCGATTTTATGTTATCCGTACGTTGTGAATCCCGGCAGCGTTGTCGGTATTTTCTGGCTGTTTTATATAGATATGCACTTATTATTCTCTCTTTTTCCTTATTTTTAATTATATATCGGCGGATTACACTTTTGTTATGTATTAACAAGCTAATATACTGTATGAAAAATAGCGGAATATGAAAATGTAAACTTTTACCATTATTATACATATTAAAATACTTATCTTATTTGGATTTTTTATTTGGTGTGTTTCTGTATACAATCTATCTAAATATTTCGGTAAGACCTACAGTTATCTTCGTCAGTAGTAGTATTTTCTAATAAAATTGTTAAAGATGTTCAAAACAATTTTGTGAAATTTGAAAAATTAAAACATAAACACAAGCCTGCTATTAAAATAACAGTTTGGAAAACGTATACAGCCAACTATAGAATACAATTTTAGTAAAGAGTAACTAGAGAGTTAAAAGATTAAGTGTTGTTAAACTGTCTTTAACATGGCAAATCATAACCCTCTCCAACAGTCGAAGGCTAATAATGAAAAATGTCCACCAAGAAACAAATTTAACAAAATTTGATGAGACACTAAAAGCTAAAATTTAAATTCAAGTCAAGACGTATCATCATGCCCTTTTTTTTAATTATACGACGGCAAAGCTTATTTAAACGGAAACTTCCTTCTTGTATATTTTTCAATAGCTTCACGTTCTAAACGAACATAATAATGTGTTTGTATTGGTAATATTTCCATATTGTCAAATTGGATATCATGATTTAAATTATTTAAGGGATAATCAGCTACCGCAGACTTCTCTGGTTGACTTAATCTACAAAATCTCATATGTTCTTTATGTCCTGTATCAAAACTACGTTTTGTGGTTCCAATATATACTTTTCCACATGAACAATATACACTCTGAAAGATGACAATGGATTTGAAATATCTTTAGCTGACCTTAAATGTTCTTTAATTTTTCTTGTAGGTTCGAAATAGTGCTAACACTATAATTAAGATTTTCTCAGTCCTATCAGTAAGTGAATATCTATTACCTTGTAAGGATTTTGTTAAATATTTATATTCATGTTTTAAAAATGTAGGATCACAAATTCGTTTTGCTCGATCTACTAAAGATTTAATTATACAAATTTTCTGACGTAGATGCTGGTTGTATAATTTATGAAGAAATCTATCAGTATGTGTTCGCTTTCTGTAAACCTAAAAAGATATTAAAGTATTAATTTTTTACACTTATGTCGTATATCGAATTTGAAAAAAATGTCTTAGAAAATTTCTATTTGGCATAAATGACTTTTGAATCACAAAATTATCAATTTTTATAATTTTTTGCAGTAACTTCTTCAAATATTTTTCATTTCAATTCTCAATTATTTGGTTTCCATGGTGACCACGAGCAAGGAATACTAGATTTAAGTATGTAGCTCATTTTTATCACAAATTTTAAAATTGGGACTTTTTTGATAATAAGTATGAAACTGTTACGTTTAGGCAAATAAAGTTTTAAACAAACTTACCTTAATTTTTGACGTTAAATCGATCTGAGTAATAAAAAATAGGGGTTTCCATTTGATTTTTTTGAGTAACTTGCATTTTTTGATAGTCAAGATAAATAATTTTTTTATTACTAACCTGAGAAATCGCCATTATTTACCCCATACCTTTAATGAGAAGTAATATTTCTCTCCCTAGGTAAATAATGAAAATAAAAAAACGCCTACTAAATAATGATTTTATTTATTTTTAATGAATGAAACAAAACTCATAACTCTAAGAAAAAAAAAACAAACCGGAAAATTTGACAAGATAGAAATTGCTAATTAACTGCACAATTAACTAAACATATTGAAAGTTATAGTTCATTGTGCAGTTATGACAAATCATGTGTATTCCTGCATTTCCGGTATTAACAGAATTAACATTATAAGTTATAAGTAACCGTTATGGGTTAGTAATGAATTATGTAATTTGTCATTTTGTCAGTTTTCGTTTGTCTTTGATAGTTTGACAAATAATGCCCAGTCTACCTGATATTTTGAAAGTGGATAGAAAATAACATAATAATATTCAAGTACTAATTCAATCAAATTACAATTTTAACAGTTTTATCCTCAAGTAGTAAAAAAAAATCTATATACACCTCGGTTTAGAATTACTCGGTTAATAATGGCTCACTTCTCAACCTAGGTGTATAATATACTATTGTGATTACAGTAACTTAATAATTCGTTATGCGAGAAACACCATATTAAAAATATGCACATACGTACCCGTACGGCACGTAAAGATTGCCAATATTTTAAAGATGTGCAAAAAGAATACTTTGCACATGTTTTTCTATTGAATTCTGATCCCAACGTTGCCACATGCTGGGCCACACAATGTGCGGTACGTGAAGATCGAGAGTTTGTATATAAAAGCGACCTCTGAAGCGGCCCCCTCAGAACTATTCTGTATATAGTGGAGGTATAAACGGACATTATGAGGCCCGACCTAATTTTCGGATTTACACGTTTTGATGCCTGTACAATCATATTTTGATGATATACACATGGGTACCTTGTTTAGCCCGGGGTCGGGCTCAACAAGGTTTTTTCGCGCTCAAGAGAGTACGGTTTATATATGCTACAGGCTCAGCAATGGACATTTATATATATATATATATATATATATATATATATATATATATATATATATATATATATATATATATATATATATACACATAATTCAATGATACAGGGTACAAATCATATGTGCAAATCTGTACCATAAAATATAGTGGCAGGACAATGGTTTCCAGATTTTATAGATCTACTTATTTTTGTGGCCATTTCTGAAGTACTCAATTTGGTTATGTTCAAATCAACTTTTCCATTTTCTACGTCTTTGTAAATTAAATTGGTTACTGATTAAATAACAAGGATTATTTGGAATTGTTTAAACTCGCAAAAAAAACAAGAGTGCCATGACAATATTGCGTGAAAAAAGAAAAATTGTTTGTAACAATTGATTCAATTCAGTTTAAAACTAATTTGTGTTTTAATTTATTGAAATGTTGAAAATGAATAAACATTCAGAAAATGATAAAATAAAATTATACAATCTAAACGTTTCGATAACACTTACAGTTATCTTCGTCAGTAGTAATATTTGTAAAAATTGTTAAAGATGTTGTAAACAATTTTGTCAAAGATGAAAAATTTTAATTTTTTAACTTTGTCAAAAAAGATAAGTATTTTATTATGAGTGTTAATGGTGAAAGTTTACATTTTCATAATTCAGAAAATGGTTTTAATGATTTTTATTCTTGGAGAATTAAAAAAAAATTGCTTACCGGCAAGTAGAATTTATGCTAAAAGCTATCCCGATGCTGCAAAAAAAAAACCGTGACCTAAAGCGTTTCAAGATCTTTTACAAAGATTTGAAGAAACAGGTAGTGTTAAATTTAAAAAATGACAAGTGATAAATGATGAAAACCAACTTAAAGTTTTACCTGCAATCCAAGAAAATCCTCGTGAAGTACTTCACAAATATCACATATGACTGATATAAAAAAATAAACACATCAAAAATGTCTAAGGAATATGACTTTTTTTCATTTTTCCTCGTATTTTAAGGAAAACTAGTAGTATGTTTGTATGATTACTTCTTCATTCGAAAATCAAAATTTAATGACAATGACATAACTTCATTGCGAACTCAGCGAGTAACACAACAGCACCTCACTTTTTAAAATCCAATTAAAATTGATGGAAATACGAAGGAAAAACTTCGTGTTCCTTAGACATTTTTAATGTGTTTTTATTAAGCAATTCTTTAGTATGAAACTACAATTCCATGACCATCTTTACACGTTTACATTTACAAAAAGACGTAAAAAATGAAATCGTTGATCTGAACATAATCAAATTGAGTACTTCAGAAATTTTACGAAGGACTGATTTAAATTTGTCTAGAAGCAAGAGTGTTTTATGCATTAATTTTGTTCAAAAGTCTGATAAATTTAAAATAATTCATTAAATTGATTTGTAATTGTTACATTAACTCTATTTTTACCTGAAGAATTTTTTTAGTAAGAAACTACAATCCATGGTCAACTTAATACCTCTATTTTCAGTCTTTTTGCATTACAACCGCAATTTCACAAATAAACTGAAAATGTTTTGAAAATTATTAATTTTAGGTGTAAGACATGCTTGATGAAAAAGAAAGGATATCAAACAAAGCATCGAATGACACGAACATCATGGGGGGGGAGGGGGTGCCATTTAAAAAAATTAAAAATTTTTTTTTCAGACAGTGACACGCCCTCTACATTATTTCAAAAATCTGAATATTTGAGGACCACCAAACATTTTTTTGTCATTTGAAAATAAACAAAAGTCGCCTAACAAATCAGTGGCGGCGGCCGCAAGTGGGATACTTTTTTCGAAAAACAATTAAATATTTTTCAAACCAAAGGGAATAGACCCATACAATTTGGTATCAAATGAAAGCGTATTTTACGGGCTTCCCATAATGTAATAATATACAGGGTGTGCATTAAAAAATATAAGTTTAGTTTGCTCCAACAACATGAAACACTCTGTATGATCAGAAATATTTTTAAAATGTGGTACCTATTGATATCTACCCGTGGTCCAAAAATTATTTCTCTAACTTATTTCGTTTTTGTACAGTCTTCCACCCCCTCCTCATTTGGTCGTAGCGAATAATTTACCTTATAATCTTAACTTATATATTTTTATTCCTTGGCTATGTGAATAAACGTGATTAGATGAAATGTTACGCAGTAAATTTCGGATAGGTCTAATTAAAGCTAATTCATATGCCCAATACGCTTATTAGATAATTTACTTTGTATTGAATCTCGTATTTTATTTGGAGAATTTTGAACAGTAACCGCACGTAAATATAATTTTATTTTTCTATAATGGTGTGTGTCAGAGGTCAGATAAGAAAAGCAGGCATGTGCCCATTGGAATATTAGAGCTCCTGTTGTAAAACATAAAGGATTGCTACATATGGATAACTGTAAGTCGCATGACGTATACCTATAAAATGACTTTTCAAAGGCTGGTTTGAAATAAATTTCTAATTTGTAATATAATTTTGATAAAATAGCACATAGAAATTGTTATTGACCACAGAAACCGGAATTCTATTCTTAATGGATTTAACATTCGTATTTAAAAGTTCTGTCATATGTACCAAAACGTATTCAATTTCTGTGATTTTGAAAATTAAAAAAAATATGAGTTCATAATAAATAATTGAGCAATTATCCTAGTGAGTTAAAATTTTAAGCATACACAATGAGAATTTATTTATATGTTGGGTTGATGAAGCATATTTATTTATCATGAAACCTCGTTAATTATTTTAATTTAATTAAAACAAAATGTACCGTTTCTGATTTACTCTTGTCCAAGTGAATTCCCAGAATTGTGAATAACTAGGTTATTTATGCACCCTACTCACCATTTTGTTGCGTCTGGAAGTTTGAAAATGCATCGAAACATTTAAGTGATTTTGAGGCAAAGTTAACCTTGCGTTTCGTTTAATTACATCTGATTGATACACACTGGCTCTGTTCATTA
This sequence comes from Vesta saturnalis, assembly GCA_036346205.1. NCBI lineage: Eukaryota > Metazoa > Arthropoda > Insecta > Coleoptera > Lampyridae > Vesta > Vesta saturnalis. Next base: position 1,774,904 of record JARFJB010000762.1, read on the forward strand.
TTATAGATCTAGTGGAATTAGCGTCACAAATTGGATCGCTAATGTCTAGGCCATAATAATCATGTTTTAGTTTGGTGTAAACAAAATATTTTATTTCTCTGTGAGAGAGTGTATTTATCCATTTATTCGAACCGTCAAGGGTGAAACGTGTTTGTTGACTAAAATAATTGTGACCTTTGTCTAATCCCCAACCCGCCTTGCGTCTGCGCTAATTATAACTTGAGAAGTCCTGAGCCCTGGAAACATTCTCCGCTAGAGTTACTCAGAACGGCGATTGAAACCGAGATGTCTTAGGCTGGAAAGTACCCTTAGACGAAAAAATCTACCGTAACCCCTTCCAGTAGCGTCCGAGATCCATAATCACTTATAGGGAGTAAAGACCACCACACCGCCACTCGCCAGAATTGAGGGAAGACCACATTTGTTATACTATAACACGGGATGCATTTTTTTTCAATGTGCATTGTTAATTTTGTATAAATGGAAATAAAACTTTTTTTTAGATCTTCCTTTTCTTATCATTAGATGCTCTTGATTCCACCCATGGTTTAATTGGAAAAAATCCATCCTCATATGTGGAGTGATTATCAAAACGATCTCTTGGTCATTAATTAGTCATACGTTAAAATTTTAAAATGTTTAATTCAAAGAAATAACTAAGTAAATACTAAGAAAATATAACAAAATCGTGCTTAAAATAAATTTCTTAAAAATCCTATTTAGGTACTAAACTACTTAATGTTGAAGGTGAGATATTTTTTTTGGTTAATTAAATCAATTAGTACACGTCAGTTTCTTTATGATGGGTTGGAGGAGTACTAATAGTATTAAAATCATTTGAATCTCTACCGCGTGTTGACAAAGTACTTAATGGATTCTTTTGGAGTGTCAAATTACTGGAGTCGTCGTCATCATCTACTTCAGGTGCGGTTAACTTCATTCGAGCAGTTTCTTGTGCTTTTCTGTGTAAAAGAAAAAAAAGCAATTATATACTATACTTACGTTAAAAAATACTTGCCTTTTTTCTTCTTCGTACACGAACTTGTGTCTGTCGTCTTCATTTCTTTGCTTTTGTTTGCTTTTTAGGAATTTGTATAGAACGAAGACTAGTGCAAGTATTATGGGAATAATAACGGCAATTACTATTCCAGATGTCAGACCTGCTGTTCTTGACGAGTACTCTTGCTGCCCTGTTTTGAGTAAAATAATATTGTAATGCAATATATATTGCTAATATAGAATACAAACAAACCAATTGTCGATGAAGAAAAAAAACAACGTGAAATAGAAAATGTTCAATTCCACATTCATCCCAAGATACCAACAATTCTTAACCTTGTCTTGAAGCATGTGGAAGAGATCACTTTCTATCACTTCAAATTTAACACAAAAATTTATTAATAAAATCTACACAATAATTACAACATAGAATATATAAAAAAGAACACAATAAGTAAATCTGTTCCACATGCCTCTACAATTTAAACATCAGTAATCATGCTACTTTGGCTTCGAGCTGCTGCGCGACTAAATGCAAATTGATCCTCTTTGGATCTATTGATAGGAGAGAGATCGTCTTCTTTATATCTACCGTCAATTAAATTAGGATTTGAAGAACTTAGTTTAGTTAAGATTTCGGGATTTGGTTTTCTTGGATCCCCGTTTTGAAATGGTAAAGTATAAATGGGACCTTCACTTTCACTACGTTGGTAATGAGGTTTATCATCTAATTTCGATTTTTTATCTAAATCGCTTTCATCGAGATCCCAAGGTTTTTCTTCAAACTCGATTTCTGGCAATCCTTCAAGAGGTTCGTGAGTTCTGTAACTTTTATCGTAACTTCTTCTTTTTTTACTGTTATTGCTGCTTGTACTACTTCGATCACTTCCTATCGGACTTCGGTACGTGTATTCGTTAAATTCATCAGATGGTGGCGTTGTTGGACTTACAGTACGTGAATTTTGCAACGGTTCTTCTTCGTTTAATTTCAGCCTACTAGCTGATCGTGATGGAGGATTAAAAAGCCAAGAATTATTATTTTCTTTTTTGCGGTAATTTAGGAAAATTCGGTAACCCGCGTATACAAGGCAAAGAATTATTGGTATTAATACTGCTAATACTATTCCACTAGTTAATCCCGCCGTTCGGGAAGAATATTCTTGTTGTCCTAATTTTAAAACCCGCATTTCAACTAAATATAATGAAAATAAAAAATAACTTACGTAAGCATTCGGTATATCCATACGTTGGGACGTTCCAAAAGCCTTCTGACATACATTCTCGTCGTTGATCACCAACAAGTATAAAATCTTGATTACATTCAAAAGTGACTTTCGTTCCTGGCACAAACATGAAATTGCTCTTTCGTCCAAATCTTGGAGTTTCCAAAACACCACACGATATAATCCTTTTCTTATTAGTCTCTTTCAAATTCGTAATGGAGCTTTTATAATTTACAGTGAAATGAGCTAAGTCTCTGTTTAAAGTAACTGCGTAGTCATAAAGACATTCAGGATCTTTATTACAATATTCGTATGCTTGTTGAACTTCGATATCATGATTTTGTGGGATGATTTCTTCCGGAAGCATTCTAAATTCAGGTTTGAACGTTTTATTATTGTAGTATGCAGAAGTTCTAGCATATTCTCTAAAAAACAGCGCGGCTCCTCTTTTAGGGTCGTCTTTGTCTTCTAACATCCATTTAATACCAAATTCGTTATATACTCTATCATACTCATTAACTGTTGTAGGTACGCTTACTTGAACATTGTCTGGATCTGTGAAATCGTCATTAGGATTAAAACTCCAGTTTCCAAGCAATCCACTTGTTTTATTCTAAAAATGGTTCGTTAAAAGCGATTTTAAGGTTCGAAAAAAAAACTTACAATAAAGCTCCACGGTAAGTAAACTCTGCCAGTCATGTAACCTTTGTTTTCGATCACTTCTAATCCTGCACCAGAATCAAACATAACAATCACCTCAGATTGGTTAAGAATATAGGTTGGCGTATAAACAGTAACTCCTACAACAATTTATTAATTTTTTAGGTGTTTTTGAGGGTAGATTTACCTGGAAAATGTTGGAACTTGATAGATGGGCGATCGAAGTATACTCTCTTACCATCGGCGAACACATCTAAGCGATAGCGCCATTGTGCTTCTGGTGGCCTTAATCTAACTTCTACAGTTGTAGACGCATTACCTCTGGCAACAATCGATGTCATTTGAGTTGCCATTACCGGTCCATACGCATTGTTTGGCATTTGTTCAAGTCTTACTTGTATTTCTAATCTATTTTCTTTAGTGTTGCTGCGAACAAGCACAAATTCTCCTTTACCATTAAAAGTATAAATCACGTCGTCAAAAGTTATAAAGTGAGGATCACCAAAAATGCCACCAACTGCTGGTGGTTGATAAGCGACACAATCCTGGGTTGGTCGTCTTTCGAATCTCACTGTTTCACAACCAACTGATTGTTCAAATTGCCATCTACAGCATAAATATTTTGGTACCATATCGTGGTACCAGTGCGATAGCGATGGCACCTTATTCGCTTCATTCCAAGGCAAGAAACCCAAATTGTGAGATCTATGTGGACTGGAACCCCATTGTTGATCGTAAGATAACATTAAGTATTTGTTTTTGTCATAACAGCATTGTTGTTCGGAACCTTCCAATCTATAATTAAAATTTAGAAAAATAAACGAATGCAATTTTAAAACTTACGTTGGTGAACCGGTTCGTACGCAATGTTGGGCTCCACGATTATATTCGCATTTAGGATTAGCATCTTTATCGCATTCAGGATCTGGCATAAAACGACCTTTATCACTTAGGGCGTGCTCGAGCGTGCAGGGACACTGTGGAAGCTCATGAGCAAAATTTCTTAAGTATCTGTCGTTACGTATCCAATTATCGCATAAATAATCTGGCCAATTTTGTCCGTATTCTCTTTCCCATTGAGGAGCAAAGTACCATCCCAGAGGCACAGGTCTACTCCATATAACTGGTGTTATTCTTGTAGCGGTTCCCTCTATTGGGATAGGTTCTGTGAGATTGATCTGAATGAAGCCAAATTTGATGTCTGATACATTTCTGTTGTCTCTATTTCTAAAGGCGGCTGGTGATATTGTGTGATAACCGGTGTTCATTATTCCACTAGCAAGCTCGTCTATGTAAAGGAATTCTGGTCTAATTGTAGTTTCTCTATAACCCCACAACGAAACTCGTATGTTAGCATTTTCATTTGTAGTCAAATTGTATTTCACCCAAGAGATTTTAACTTCGGGTGGATATTTCTCGTGAACTGAATAATCTTCAAAAAATATTTTTTCTGCAGCTGTCGCAGGTGTTTCTGAAAGTTGTTTAATAATATACACGTTTAGAAATAATTAGAAATGCTTACCGACAAAATATTTTCCTTTCCACTTGTACTTTCCTGGTCCTATGGCTATTTCAAGTCTAATGTATCCTTCAACGAATAATCGCGGTTGTATACATATTGCTCTATTACTGTCTACAACTGTGCCGTATACTTCATCTTCCACATCAAATTTACAAATAATTTTGTCGTTGGGTTCAAAACATGGACCGGTTATGTTTACCATAGTACCTCCTAACATGTTACCACTTTCAGGAGCAAACACGAGCGGTAGATTAGCACCGTCTAGAATGTTTTGTTATCGTTATACGGTTATCATAAAGTTGGAAAGTGTGCTTACCAATATCTTTATTACAACTTCCCACAATTATGTTTTCGTCTATTCTAAAGATGTGGCGTCCTTTAAATCCATTTCCCCATCCACGACCGCTTAAATCGCGAATAACAGAAGCTTGACTGTAAGGAGTGTATTCATAACTTCTTGTGCCATTACCGGCATTAAATCCTATGAAAGCTGGAGTGCCTCCTTCACCTTTTACTGTGTCCCCTAAAGCTTCAGTATGACTCGTCCATTGCAGGTCTAGGTAATTGAATATCGCGTATGTGAATACTTCATCAGTAGCAAGAACTAGTTGGAAAGTGTTTGTCTAAATATAACGAATTCAGATTATTTATTACTATGAATTTGTGTGGAACTTACGGTTGATAAAGATACTGGAATACCACCAGCGAAAGAGATATTCTTCCAGGTAACAATAATTGCATGTTTTGGTTCAAAAGTTTCAGCACCAATCATTCCTTCTCTGATATCCCATTTAACTCTTTCTCTCACTTCCACACCTAACTGATCAATACGTGTTTGAAGATCTCTTTCAAGTCTAAAATATACTCCTGGTTTTCTTTTATCTATATCTTCAACACGTAAAATCCCCATACGACATTTACTGAAGAAAATGCCAATAAATGATGGATCATTTACTTTCGGCCAGTCTTTTACGGGAAAAACCAATGGATAACCAGGATAATTTTCGGGTGGATCACTAAATTCTAGATATCCATTGATAGATACTCTAGTATAGTTAAATCTAAAACCGAAAAATGGTAATTGGAAGTTTAGATTTTTATGCACTTGAGGACTAGACGATTGAATTGCTTTTTGCCAATCACCATTGTTGTCAGTATCTCCTCCTAAATCAAAATACCAATACATGAATTCCTTTCTTATTTCTTTAAGTCTCGCTTCTGTGATATAGTATGGATTACCACCTCTTTGACTTTCTTGAGGAGGTGCATACCGGGATGTTAATGAATCTAGAAATAATACAAATCTTTAATGCAACGTATCGAGTGTTTACTACTGCAATTAAGTTGGTCTTGTTATATAGCGGATGTACTAAAAGCATACTGAACATGAATCCCATCAACTCTTTACTTTTTACACTTCTAATATTCTTTCATAATTTGTTACTTTATACCTATACTTTATTTTTTAGCATTGAAAAATATTAATGCTGACTAAATATTTGTGATTAAATGATTATGGAGGTAAAAAATTGAACAATAACTTCATCTGTTTAATTAACAATTAAGTGTTCAAAATGTCTTTCATTATGTTCCAAATGAATATAGAGCTGGACAAGCAAACTCTTGCGTTTATTAGAGCTCTTTGTCACAGTACTATTCTGTTTTTAAACGCATAGTGCCTGCTTCGAATAAAATGGGTTGTCTGGGTTGTATGCTAATTTATCTATCCAGCGAAACACTTGGGTGGCTTGGTGGTTGGGTGATTGTCCACTTCCGTGCGTACGTTTGTCCGCGAGCTTGGGTGTGGACGTGTATGCGAGCGCATGTGGGTGAGTGAATACGTGAGAGCGTGTGCAAGCGCGGGCTAAAGTAAGAAAACTATAAACCTTAGAGCAAAAGTTATAAAGACTTAACCATCAGTTGGACACAGTTACGCATTTAAACTCCTTTAATATTGAAAAGAAAATGGTCCCGTTAAGCAGAAGAAAGGGTGCATTGAAATATGTACACCCATTACTCCCTCGCGAGGCAAGTGTGTAGTTTTCATTCATTAGAAATCGCCGAGTAGTTATAAAACCCAAGACTACTTAACGCGATAAATTAAAAAGACGAATATTTAAATTCACCAACTAAAAGAAGGAATGTGTCGGAAAGGAAATAGCGGAAGGAAGTGTCAAACGACAAGTACAGACAGTTCATTCATTTAAGCATGCATACATACATAAATACGTCATTTTCATAAGGTAGTAGTAGCGATTATTACCAAGTAAGTGGTAATTAAATGCTTTACAGTAAATCGATAAGAATACCCTCGATGGATTTAAAGATATGATGAGGTAAAAGACATTCCAGTTGTCAAATAACTACTACTATTCATAACATGGAAACTGTACTGAAATGAGCTCCGATATTACGGCACATATGTATCAAGTTAGAAATAAGTTAGATTAAACCATTTGTATAGTGTCGTTTCAGAACTATCTAGAGGCTATTAGACTTTCACATCTAAGGTTTCCTTGTTAGAGAGTTTAGCTTCCAGAAAATCGTAAAGTAGTGATGACCCAAAGCAAGAATTTACTAGTGTCTTCTAGTTATTCAGCACAAATGCCCCAAAAGAAAAACCTTTAAATGACGTGTCCATGTGAATACAAATCTCACAAACAAAAATTTTTGTTTTTTTGTCTACCGCGGCACAGTCGGCATTTGCCCACTTTTTACACGAACAACAATATAACCACAGCTCACCTTGTTTGAACATTTTGTACAGTTTTGTGCAGTAAATGCAAACACAATCGTCTTCGTTTTGCTTTTTCTTTTGCCTCTTCCAAATTGGGAGTCGAGTTTATGACAGAAGTGCCTTGACGTTGCCTTGACTTTCTTTTTCCCTGGCCTGAAATAAATCGTCCTACCGGAACTGGGCTTAAATCAGCTGGAGTAACCAAAATTGAAACACCACTTGTGGGATTTTTCAAGTTTTTCTCAGCCGGTGCAGGAAGGGCGGAGGGAGGTTCTGTGGCAGAAGCATTTTTTTCCACTTGGTCTAAGTTGAGTACTATCATCAATAAGGACGTTTGCTGCTTGTTGGGCACTATTATTAACTACAATGATTGTGGTTTCAGATGCTTGAAACATATAATCAGGGAACACATGGGGATTTAGTGGGCAGATGCCTGTTTTGGAAAATCTATTGGATCGTAGCAGCTTTTCCATACGCTTCATTTAGTAGAGAACCTGTCTGAAACTGTCTCACAACTCGCCCTTGAGCCATTTGTTTTTTTCTGCAACATCGAGTGGTTGCATGTGATGTGTGCAGTAAAGTGGCAAACATAAAAGCATAATGGCATTTTCTTTGGCATACACAAGAGCATCAACATATTTGTGACTTGAATGTCCATCCACGATTAACAAAACTTTTTAAGTGGGAGATGCCCTAGCATATTTTTGAAAATACTGCAGACATTGTAAAAATACTGGACCAGTCATCCAACCGGACTTCTGGGTAATGCATAAAGTTCCTGCAGGTGCATGATCGGTTAATTCTTTCTCCATATTTTTTTGTGGAAAAATTAGGAGTGGCGGAATATAGTTCCCATTGGTACACATGCAACAAACAACTGTTACGTGAGAACCTCTTTCTGCGCTAGTAGTTGCGCCTACTTTTTTCCGACCAGCTGTAGCAAATACTTTCTGCGGGCGCTGTACAGTAGATAAATCATATTCATCTGCATTATATATCTTCACGGGATCTATGTTTTCATTTTGCACGAATTTGTCTAACACGTCAAAAAACTGAGCCACTTGAGGTTTGTTAAATGCCTGCGCCCTCGCTGCAGATATTGCTACAGGTTTGCGCAGCGTTATATCTGGATTTCTTCTGCAAAATTCTCTTAACCAGTCCTTTTCAGCGGCCTTTTTCTGGTTATTAAACTGATATTCGAAGCCATTTTTACGGCTAAATTGTAGGCTAAATCTAATCAAATTTTAACAAAATTTGCATCGATTGGGGCTTGAATCTCGATGGCGCAGATGGTTAGCGCGGTACTCTAACAAAGTACGTAGCTTCAAATCCTACTCGAGGTAAACTTTTTATTTATGTATTTAATAAAATTAATAATAATTTTTAGTTATAAATTTAACGTTAAAATCTTTATCGGATCGATGGTCTAAGATGTCAACTTGGAGACATATGTAATGCGCAACTTTGATAATAATACTGTAATGGAAAAAAAGTTGTTTTAAGAAATGATTATTTATTGTGTATTATTTTATTTAGATCAAGTATTCATAAAATATAGATATTGTTGATAGTGACGAGTGAAAGAAAGGAAAAAATATAAACGTCATATGGAAAGACTACCTTTCGATTTTAGTTCTGAATTTATTAGTAAAGACTAAAACATTGCTCCTTCGACTTTAAGTGACTCCTCTGTGTAAATACACTAATTATGGATAAAGGTGCTGAAGAAAAGCAAGTAACTGGTGAGGGAGGAAATCTTCCTGTTAATGGATCTGAAAAGAAGAGATTCTCATCTCCATCGGAATTTCGTGGATTTCCAGAACCTAGTTTATAGTGCCGGGAAGACATCCCAAATTAAATAATTTGAAGACAGTAATGAAAATGGAAGTAGAAAAGGTTCAGTGACAAGAGGTATGTCAAATGCATCATATCATGAACTACAGAAATTAAAATTAGAAGCTGCAGTTAGAAAACTTCAACTAGAGGAGGATAGGGAGAAAGAAGAAAGGCTGCTGACAGAGAAGACGGATGAAGGAGAAAAATTATGAATTGAAAAGAAATACTTACGGCAAAAGGAACAGACTGATTTAGAATTTGAGTATAAATTAAGTCAAGCTGGAAGTCGAGTTTAGAGTGAAATTGATAAATCAGAATGTGAGTATTTAAACATAAATGCTGAACAAACTGATTGTGGAAGAATACATTCATGGATAAATGAATCAAAATTTGAAAAGTCTGATAGAAATGTTATTTCTGAAAATTGTGGAACAGATGTCAGTGTAAAAGTTGAACAGTTTACCCAGAATCAGAATGAACCACGTTGTCAACAGCTGGAAAGTTTTTTTGCCCGACATTCAATTAAGGATTTGCCATTGTTTTTGGGTGACCCTGAAGAATGGCCTTTATTCATATCACAATTTAGAAGATCTAGTAAGTTGTGTCATTTTACAGATGAAGAAAATTTGATTAGTATACAAAAAGTCTTCGAGGAAGAGCAAGGGAAACAGTAAAATTGCTTCTTATTTCCACAGCAAATTTGGAAACCATAACTGAGACTCATGAAATAACATTCGGAAGACCAGATATCATTATATCTATGTTAGTAGAGAAAGCAAAAAGGACTTTACCTCCCAGAGAAGCTAAACCCGATTCAACGGTAATTTTTTTAATTCAGTTGCAAGTTTAACAACCACTATGGAGGTACGGAATGCAAAAGCTCATATGAATAATTAGTGGAGTTGATCCACCTATTTGCACAGTTTTTGCCTCTTGAGCGCGCCATTTCGGAAGCGGACTCTGCTTCCGTCATCAGACTTAGTCCTGAGAAGGACTGTTTTCGTACTTGAGTCGAATTCATATGTTATATAATTTTTCCCAAGTACTTGACTACTCTCAGATTTGAACTTGGTACCTTTCACTTACTAGTCTGACACCTTTATCGCTAAGCCACTGAGTAATCCAATATATATTTTTTAGAACATATATATATATATATATATATATATATATATATATATATATGTATATATAAAACCTTTTCGTGGTTGCTCAGAAGTTTATTACGCATGTTGCGCAGTAACTCCTTGCGCAGGTGTATTGCGCTTAAGCTCTTCGTGTATTATTGAGATCCATATGGGTTTCATTTCTACATTAACTTGGCTTATTGGATTTTCTGCTAGTGCGATGTATGCGGCCTCTTTCAGTTTCCGATGAGTTGTGTTCTCGTCCTTTGCCACTATCTGCATGTTATCCCATTGGATGCGGTGGTCTTCGTTCCAGACATGTCCGGCGATTCTTGATCATTCTATTTCGCCCTTGTGGACGTTCTTCTATTTCGCAACTACTAGACGAGCTTATTCATAAGTTACTATATTTCTTGAAGCTTGATTGAGGTCAGTGTGCAATGAAAGATCAATCTGAAGTCAATTTAAGAATGTTCTCAGACTGGTTAAAAGTGAAAGGTAAAGTTTCTTGCTACATTGTTAGTCCAATATACAGAGGGGAAGAAATGAAAAATTATTGTTCTCAGTATCATAATTATAGGAGGAAAGAATCTGTTTTGACTATCGGGAAGTCGCCTGAAGAAAGAAAACATTGCCTATTGTGCAAGGAGTTTCAATTTAGAAGAATGTAAGATTTTCAAAGAAAAGTGAAGATGTCAAAAAAAAAATTCATCTCCCTCCTACATAATCAAGGAATTCAAAAGTCTTGAGTAGAAACACAAACTTATGAAAGAAACTTCAATAAGGAACGGGTAAATGTTTTGAATGGACAGTCTTCTGGTGTATTATTAAAAATCCTTCCAGTATATTTGAAGGGGCTAAATGGAATTATACCAACTTTGGTTTTTATGATGATGGATATACGATATCCTTAATAGATGCAGATTTGGCAAATAAGCTTGGTGTACGAGGGAAAAGAGAGTTTATTTGTTATCAATGGACTAATGGTATAACGCACCAAGAAAATGATTCAAAAATAGTAAATTTACAAAAGGAAACTTTGAGATTTTTCAAATATAATGTTCCTTAGAACAGTAAAAAAATTAATGTTACCAACTTTAAATATCGAAGAATTCAAGTACCCAGGTTTTAGACAACCTCATGAAATTTCGTCATACAGTGACAAGCAGCCATCTATTACACTTGGACAAGATTAGTGCCAGCTCCATATTGTAAGGAAAATCATAGAGTTAGAACACAGAGGTCGAATATTATCCAAAACCTTACTAGGTTGGATCCCCCATTGAACGGTACTAATAAATTACAGCGAAAGACAATTCCTATATCACATATGCAATAAAGATAAATAAGATAGATGGTGAAAGATTCATTTAAGACAGATTTTTTTTGGAATTAAAACTGTAGAAAATATGATGAAGTCGAAAGAGGAAGAAAGATGTGTTTGCAATGGAGACCGGAAATTGATCAGTTTATTTTTCTGTTGAACATGAGAAATGTTAATCCAGACATTCTAAATGGGAAACAAATCCCTTTAAAATTTTTATGTCAGTTTATGACCCGTTTGGGTTTTTATCTAGCATCATGATAACAATAGAGATATTTCTGCAAGAAATATGGAGAATAAAAATTGGATGGGACGTGTAACATTTGATGATTACTGGAGTTCATGGATAGAACGGTTTCAGATCATTCCAGAAGTTAAGATTCCAAGATGTTATTGGAGAATCAAGCTGAACACATAGAGTTACACGGATTCTGTGATGCTAGCGAGAAAGCGTACGCTGCTGTCGTATATATAAGATTCAGACTTGAAAACTTTTATGAAGTATCGCTTGTTGCCTCGAAAAGTCGAGCCGCACTCCCTAAAACCATGTCAGTGCCAAGATTGGAGTTATAGTGTCAGAGTTAGAAATGAAAAGAGAGAAAATTTTCTATTGGATTGATTCAAAAACAGTGTTATATTGGATACGAACTGAAAATTTAAGATATAACACGTTTGTACCACAGAATACGTGAGCTAAGAGATATTACAAAGACAGAAGACTGGCATTGGATTTCAACAAAGGAAAACGTGGCAGATGAAGCTACGAGGTCGAATAAAAATGTTCCATTCCAGAAAGCGCCTCATTTTTTGAAAGAATCAACAGAAAATTGGCCAAAAGAAGAAACACTTATTGAAATTTCTGACGAGGAACTGGTACTTAAAAAGACCACTGTTTTGGTGATAAATATTTATCAGAAACCGGAATATTTACCTGATACTGCAAGATTCTCTTCTTATGAAAAACTAGTAAAAACAATAGCATGGATTTCAAGATTCATCCACAACATTAAAAGAAGCTCGCAGAAGAAGAAGGGATATTTGACTGTAAAAGAGATGGATAATGCAGAAAAACAATGGTGTAGAGAAGTTCAGAATTTATTTTATAATTTTGAATCGGATGATTTGAAGCATGGGAAAGCAATATCGAAGGATAGCAAATGTTACCAGAATCAAGAACAGCAGTATTTATGTAGCCGTTCATAAAAACCGGTTTGGATTACTTTGGACCGTTTTTAGTAACGGTGGGCAGAAGACACGAGCAGAGGTATGGTGTTATATGACAACCAAAGCTATCCATATAGAAATTGCTTGGTCACTGGACACATCTTCAGTAATAATGGCTATTAAACGACTGATTGGAAGAAGACGCACGGTAAGAAACTTGTATTCAGACAATGATTCAAATTTCCATGGGGCTGAGAAGGAGTTGGCAAAGAGATCAGGTATTCATAAAATATATAGATATAGTTGATAGTGATGAGTGAAAGAAAGGAAAATATATAAACGTCATATGAAAAGACTACCTTTTTATTTCAGTTCTGAATTTTTTAGTAAAGACGAAAACAAATACAATGCAGTTAGCGATATTATTGGCATCTTCTTATTAGCATTTTGATACATTTTAAGTTGAGTTGATATTCTTTCTAAAATTTAGATTACACTTTGCATTCCAAAGTAAATAGTTTCATAACTGTCGAAACAGTGCTTTTAGCAGTGGCGGCTCGTGATAATTATTGTTAGGGGACTATTATAATCAATGTATTAAGAATAAACGATGAATTTTGTGCGTGCGTTGCGTGTGTGTGTGTGTGTTGTGTGTGCACGTGAGCGTGTGCGTGTAGGTGTGTGTGGGGATGTATGCTAGTATCCACGATAACTTAAGAACCATAATACGTACGTACGTGCATGAAATGTTGTATTTAAGCTTCATTTTATTTCTCCTGGAGCTGATTAGATTTTGGGTGTATTAGGGTCAGTTTTTGGTTTTTATCAAATATTTCTGAAACAGCTGCATATTTCAAAGACATAAACATACCTAGGTATAGATCTTTAACATATCGATTAATGATATTCTATGCAATTTTTTAAGAGGCGTAATTTGGTAGCAAAAAATTTCTAAGGTGGAATTTCAGCGTTGTTTCACACCAGATATTGTTTTAATAAAAATTTTGTACGTAGATATTACGATAAGGAATATAGTGCTTAACTATAGGCATTATCTCTTAATTCATTTGCTATTGGCTCATCGATGAGAATTTGAATACTGATATTGGATGTTTAATGACACATTCCAGCGCAATAATCAATATTATATTAAACCGTTTTTTAAACCACATATTTTATAACTAAAGGTGTATTATTTATCTTTTTCATGTACACGTTAGGAATTGGCAGTTATTGTGATTATCATTCTGGAATAAAATGAAGTAATGGTAACGGTTATATTATTATTGAATGATATATTCAAACTATTTAACATTATTGAATAATATAAAGATTCTCATGTAAATATTATTTGCTAATTATGCTGAAATAGTATTTGCGTATTAAGCGAAGTAAATTATTCGTTTCCCAGTTTAACGAGTTTTGTTACATAGTTACCCTTAAAAATTGCGATAAAAGAATCAGGTGAAAGTAGTTTCTATTTTAGTGTATATCGAGGTTATTTAATCTTTGATTTGTTAGATTTTAGTTATGAGGAAATTGTGTCATCGAGAATTAATACTTTGTAGCGTTTAATTGCGCGAGATTGTATATACTGTTATATCAGGGAAATATTTAATGTGGCGACGCAATACATTTACAGATAAGGATTAAAAGTTATGGGAATACAGACCTATTAGAGTTTATTAAGTGTTACTTTTTAATGAAAGTGGTGATAAACGAAAATATTTTGTTACACGTAAAAACGTTTTAGCAGGTTGCGATAGGATAATTGACGACTAGCTCTTTATTTCGGTTTAACGAATATGTTCTTGTTTTTACTGCACGAACCGTTTAAATGAATTTTTGGTAATGGGATTGGTTAGGGTTCTTGAAATCAAAGATCACGAATTTTGAAAGAGTGGTGAAAGGGAACAAAGCGTCGAGCCTTGAGTAGGGCGTATGAAATACGTACTCGGTTGAGAATGGAAGTCATTTAAATCACCATTGTGATTGCGTGGGTCTATAAAACGTTGTTTTATTGTAGAACTAGGGGTTGCTACCCTGCATCGCGTTGTATTTTTTTATGAAAATTTCCCAAGCCACACTTATTGAACTTTTGTGTAGTTTCGCAATGCACTGGTATTATTTAGGGGAAAAATAATCGTGAACGGTTTTGTGAGACATTTTAAATAAACAAAGAGTTGGTTTAATAAGCCAAGTGCTTAATTGAAGTATTAATTATTGCTTCAAAGATATTGTAAAGCTCTGGGGACGGTAAAACTTATCATGCTGCCAGCTTTTCTATAAAAAATGTTGAGGGTTAAAGAACAGTGAACTTGTTGGTGACAAACGAGTATCCCAGTAACGTAGAGTACTTAGGCTGTCGTTCCGAGGGGAGATAAACCTGATTAACCTTAAACATCTTTGCTTATCAAAACATTGTTAATCGTCACATTATTTAGTTTCTTAACTGGAATATTTTATTTTACTTAAATTTTTATTGATTTTTCTAGGTGACGACATGCTAAATTGAATATATTACTTTTAGCATTTTTATTATTTGAAAAGGCCATGCACGGCCTTTTTACCTCCTTTGTGTAGTATAAAATAGAAAAATAGGTATTATTTGCGAATTTAAATTTCAAGACGTAAATTTGAAGTTAGTATTTGTTGACTTAAAATCTATTGTACTGTACATGGACTATTTACATTGATTCAATAGATGATTGGTATAGTTGAATCTGAGTTTGACTATATGATGTCAATTAAGATAGAGACGCTAGGAGTTTTCATTTGAAGTAAGATAAATTATATCCAAATTTAAAATTTAGAATTTTACTTTTTATAGTTACAAGATTTGTTTGTGAGTTTAGAAGCTTATTTATTTTTGGTAAAGCCGTAAAGTGAGACCTATACTTTTTGGAACATTACGTTTCAGATTCGACCTAAGGGGACAACAACCGAAGTGTGTGATCCGCAGGCAATTGCAAAAGGTAGGTTCACGTATTTTTTCCCTGTTTTGTTTCAGTGGACCACCTGTTAATAGCATACTTTCACCCGATTTAAGACAGGGTGGCGTCCAAAACTATTACCCGAATTGACTTACTGTTTAACGCAACCAGAATTATTAGGAATACTCTAAAGACGAGCTAGTTGGCCCTTGCGGATATTTACCTGTGAGGTGTTCTAATGCCGCTCCAACCCGTTGCAGTATTAGTATTATTATTGGTAGTTATTTCATTTTACTTATATATATATATATATATATTATATATATATATATATATATATATATATATATATATATATATATATCTATTCTTTAGTTCTGGTTGGCAAGCATTCACGATTTTAAGTAATACAAAATTGAAAATGTTTACATGTTCTGAACCCATCACCATTTAGTGCGCTCGTCTAGTAATTGAGTTTGAATCCCATTCGGGTGTAACACTAATTGAATGAGCATAGAAATTTAATTTTATTTCAATTTAGTATAAGAGATTTATTACTCTGCAGTACCCTGTATAAATGCTTTTATGTAAATTACCTTTTATATTGTATTAAGTTATGTGTATTAAGCTATGCGTGTGCGGAAAAGGAGACGCTAACAGAGGCGCGAAAATCAGTCGGTAACTGACAGCGCAAGAGTGAACGCTGATCAATCTTTTAAAACACATTGCAGTGTTACGGTGAACTAAAACGCTGTAAAATATTAAGGTTATAAAATTTCGTAAGTGCGATATTTATATTAGTGAGTTCTATTTCTGCTGGAGAAGTAAACTGCAATTTATATTTGCTACAAAGAGCTTTTATCGTTAATTCGCCTAGCTTTTGTAGTATCAATTGGCTTTTGTTTGTTAGAAGCCAAGAATCGCATCCATCCAACGATTAGGTAGCTACCACCCTTTTGTACGACGGATTTGCTTAAGCGAAGAAAAAAGCGAGTTTGGACAAGTTTTTGCATGTATTTTGTTTAATACTTAATAATTAAAAAGATAACCTAATAATTTAGTAAACGTGTCTCCATCATTAAATTGAATTGATATCTAGAAGATTATTACGTTCGCTTTCGATTGCCGATTAGGAGTAGCTTTCAACCGGCTCGCTTTTGGTTCACGTATCTGGGCTTTCTTTGAAATGAGGATTTAAATTTTTTTGTCTGTTGTTTTGAATACTAAAGTTTCATTGTTAATCATAAATGCATTAAACATCCCAGAAGTCCTGTAGCGTGAAGAGTTTTCTCATTGCGCTGAGTATTAGTCGAGGCATATAAAGAATTGAATAACATTCATTTCAATTAAAAAATTAAAAAGATCAATTTAATAATAAACAAGGAAAGTGGGTCGGTTACAGTAGCCCGCCTCAAACGATTACACGGGGAGTATATATATATATATATATATATATATATATATATATATATATATATATATATATATATATATATAAATTTTATTTTATTATTGAAATTTCTGAAAAACTCTATTGGCGGTTCGTTTCTGCATGTCTGACAACCAAAAAATCCATTTGTCACGTGACCATAGATTTGTCGGTAATTTTGAAAAATGTTAACTGTGATATCGATAAATGTGTCAAATTGACATGATATCGAAAAATTGTATTTAGAATGCAACAATTTTCAACCAAATCAGAAAAAAAAATACCATTTATTCCCCTCTGCTTTTATTACGAAACGTCATAAAATCTTGTTCTACCTGAAAATAGTTTTAATAACACAAATTACATAATTTTAGGCATCTTAAACTATGAGGTGCACTTTAAAGAGCAATAATTTCCATCCTTATAAGCCGAAATATACAGGGCATGCACACTACCAGCGACGAGGCTAAATCGTATTTTTTTTATTTTCCTCGCACAAATTGTCTATTTTACAAATATTTGATTAATTTTGACCTAAAATTATGTAATTTATATTAGTAAAACTATTTCCAGGTAAAACAAGACTTTATGATGTTTCGTAATAAAAGCAGAGGGGAATAAATTGTATTTTTTATTTTTTTTCTGATTTGGTCTAAAATTGGTATATGGGGTCATTGTTGCATTCTAAATACATCTTCTTAATACAATTTTTCGATATCTTGTCAATTTGATCCATTTTTCGGCATCACAGTTAACATATTTCAAAATTCCCGCTAAATCTATGGTCACGTGACAAATGTCACAATGGATTTCTTGGTTGTCAGACATGCAGAAGCAAACCGCCAATAGTTTTTCAGAAATTTCAATGTTAAAAATTTTTCCCATATGTGTCCAACTTTATGGCGGTCCCTATATATATATATATATATATATATATATATATATATATATATATATATATATAATGGTATGCAGTGTTAAAAGCTAATCAAGCAGGCGAATGACCCCGTCTAATTTTCTTCTGATATTCTTTTGTTTCTAACTAGCAATAAATGTCAAAATGGCTGACAAAAAATACGAAATTTTGATACTGTTGTGTCATTACAGGAAACAAAGCGGTTCTGTAACCGCCGTAGTTAAAAAATATGCGAAGTAGAAGGGGAAGGAATAGTGAACATTTATACGGCGCTGCGCTGGTTTCGAAAATTTACTGGCGGAGATGCAAGTCTCATGAAGAAACAAAGTTCGGGTCGGCCCAACTCGTTAGGTAACGCTGAACTTCGAGATGTTGTTGAGGCAAATCCATGGACAAGTACCCGTAAGTTGTCAGCGCAACTTGGGTATTCCAAAGAAACCGTAAGGCGCCATTTGCATCAACTTGGAAAAGCCAATACACGCTGTAGAAGTTCCTCATGACTTAACGCCGGCAATGGCAGAAAGGCGAGTTCAGGTTTGTGATCAACTGCTTTCGAATTCTTGGGATGAACGTTTCTTTACTTTTTTACTTCAATAATCCTAACACAGAAAATCATTAGATTACTGTTGGATTACCTGCATTGCCGGTACCAAAGGAAGGTTATGCTTTGTGTATGGTGAAATTTTTTGAATTGGTTCCTGATGAGCAGACAATTGTTGCTAACCTTTACAGTCAACAGTTGGATAGGATGCATGATGCTCTAAGTCGGCGCTGCCGTGGATTGGTGAACAGAGGACGAGCAATTCTGCAATAAGACAACGCCAGACCTCAACAAAATTGAATTGGGAGCTTGTTCCTCATCCAGCTTATAGCCCGGACCTTGCGCCTTCCGATTATCACTTATTTCGATCGATGGCGCACTTCCTTCGTGGACGTCATTTTACAAGTGTTAAGGAAGTTGAAGCTGCATGCCGAGAATTCATTAATTCCAAAGATGCTACATGGTACCGTCGTGACATTGAAGATCTTGCAGAAAAATGGCGAAAGATATTGCTTTACAATGGTTTATACTTTAGTGAATAAAAGTTTTTTTCTTGTATTATATTCGTGTTGGTCAGAGTGCTGGATAAACATAGATATATTATTTTTGATGAAGCAGACTGCTTCCAATATAAATAGTGAACGGAACGTCAATATATTGAGGTTTTTAAAGACTTGGCGACAAATATGATATCCTAAGCCTGCCTTGCTTTGCAGTTTAAACACTGTAGACCAGGAACAACAGTGTCCCCAACTCAGAATTACATAACATGAGGGCATAATTTGCGGTTTTTACCATGCCACCAGAGACGTTGCTTGAAATAGTGTCGCAATGAAGACCGAAATTTAATCGAGGCTCAATGACGCACCCTAGAAACTTTGCATGGGGAACAGTGTTGTATATTCCCGTGTATAATGGCCATTTTTGAAGAGCTGATTTTCAATTTGTTAGCTAGACACCAATGATTGATTGAGTTTAGAATGTTATTAGCTTTAGCAAAAAGCTAAATTGCCGACAAGCAAGAAGGCAAGTCATTGATGTAGATAAAAAAAAGCGAAGGGTCCAAAATGGATTCCTGGGGCACCCCCATTGATATAGGTAGATATTAAGACCGTTTATTATTATAAGATACTCACTGAAAGCTTTGGCGTAAGAAAAATAGTATTAGTGCACAGCTACCAGGACTGAAATTATAAGCATGTCTTAGCTTATTAATTAAGATATCATGTACAACATATTCGAAGGCCTTAGAGATACCAATAAACGTTACTACTGAATTCATTCGCCTCTCAAAGCCATCCAGTATTATGCATGTGAAATCAATTATTGCATTAGCTGTACCCCTGCCCTTTCGAAAACCATACTGCTTATTTTAAAAGAGCTTACTATGTTCAAAGTAGGTAATTATTTGATTTATAATATGACTTCAATAACTTTAGAAAAGACTGGAAGGATTGATATAGGCCTAAACTCTGCAATGTCATTGGTTCCAGTTTTTTTTTTGGTATAGGTATAACTAATGTAGTTTTTAATTAAAAAGGAAAGGTTCCCGGCACAATAATCGAATTAACACTAATGTAAGTGGAGGTACCAGTAAACTAACGTTTTTCTTAATAAATATTACATTTAACTAATAAATATTCTTACAGCTACTGCTTTTTAGTTTTAGTAACTGTAATTTGAGAAACTTTCACAAACTAAAAAAAGTTTTTTATTTACACGAGTACAATAATCAAGAGGATTTACATCAACATCTGGAATGTTACTAACAAGATCATTTGTAGTATTAGAGAAATACTGAACAAATTCATCAGCAATCAATGTTGAGTGAATTTTCGTATTTAAGTTTCCGTGCAGGGAAACTTAATAAAAATCTTTTATAGAATTCACTAAAAAATGTTGAAAATGAGCCATTACCGCACTTAACATCATTAAGTAAAATATTCCATTCATATTCACAAAGTCTAGAAAAAAACTGATGTTACCCTTGTTGAGATAAGGGACGATAACGTGTCAGTATATAAGATTTTTTGTAATCGTTACTTTTAATACATAAACAGAAAAGTGGTATAATATAACTAGATATATCCACTTTTTTGTGTATGTATTTAATTTGACATTTGTCATCAAATATTTCATAATTTAATTTTTTTCTAATTTTATGTAAACTATTACAAAAAATTTTGTTCGCAACACGTGCACTGTCATATTTTTGGTGCTGGGCCTTATGTTTTATCCCTCGGCTACGGCTGGGGTAAAAAAGAACGGCCTCGCACCAAGAAATGTGTAACCAGCGCACTAGTTACGAAAATAACTATTTCATACGTGGAGTTCTTAGTAAATATTATTATCTCCTGCCCTACATGATCAGATAAAATACGCTCAATAGTACTTGAAACAAAATTCGTGGTCCCGAAATTAATGTTGTCAATGCAATTTTTATCGCGCGTCTGAGTAAAAATTGTTGGAATAAAACCATAAAGGTTTAGTAACTCACACATATTGTGATTTCTTGTTTTTTGGAGCAAATACACATTAAAGTCACCTATTAGCACTACATTGGCATCACTTAACTTTTCAAGAGCTGCCTCAAACTCATTACAGAAAATGCTTAAATCCCCTAGTGGAGACCTGTAGATTGATATAATTATAGCACCGCCCATTTGTACACCGCAGATTTCAAAATGGGTTTCCATTGCAGCATTGTTAATGAAAGTAATTGGATTGACTTTATACTGCTTGTTTGCTAATATCAGTACACCACCGTAAATTGACTTGACTCTGCAGAAATGTGAAACTACACTTCATGAACCAAGTTTTCAGGTAGCTATAAAATCTAAATCGGTGATCCAATGCTCATTTATACATACTAAGTCGAAGTTTTTGTCTAGGAAAAATGCTTCAAATATATCTAGTCTATTTTTAAGACATTGTCAGTTTATAAGAGATTACATTGTCAACTTAATGTGTTCATCCGTTTGTTCCAGACATTGGCCTTTTGTGAAAAAAACCCGCTGACCACATTGACGGATCCATATTTTTATCCTTATGGATATCGTGTACCGTTACTTTAAAAGAGGAGTAGTAGTGAGGGTGCTTCGATTCCAGTTTTCACCTATTACTTCGGGAAATGTTTCTTTCAGGTAATTATGAACCATTTTGGCACTGGTTTCTAGGTCCAATTTATAAACGTGCACATAGATCCTGTTTGTAGCTGTTTTAATACTGAGACCATTCTGCCTCGCTACAATTCTACCTACAACAGTTATCCCGTTTAGCTTTTTTCCTACTTACGGTTTTCCAATCGCTCAGAGAAGCAATATCAATGTTTGGATTTATTTTTTTACCATTCTTGCTCGCAGGCTTCGGTAAAATATTATTAGCGAAGGTACAAATATCATCACCTTTTTTTTCAGTTTCTGTATCCAGTAGCACGATTGTACCTCTATCATTAGGATGATGCATTACCTTATTTTCAGCGTTTCCTTCAGCAGTTGTTACTGTGGCCTTATTATTGTCAGATTGTTTGCTAATAGAAAATTTGTTAGATTTTGATTTATTTATTTTGGTTATCACAGTAGGGGTCATCTCTTTCAATGATTTATCTTCGTTGAATAACATTGATTGGACCTTTTAATCGGAGCAATTTTTACACCGTCTGTACCTCTCAATTGTTGTATTATATATATATATATATATATATATATATATATATATATATATATATATATATATATATATATATATATATATATATATATATTGCAATTTTGAATATTCTTTTTGTTGCTCGTTTAGTTTACGCAGTACACATCAGTGTGGGAAAAGTTAAAAACAAGATAATTTTAAATGAAAAGCAATGTTGCGATTTTGATGTTAATAATCTAACTTTTATGAAGATGTCAAGAAGGATTGGTTACGTGACTGATGAAAAATCCGCTGAAATTTTTTATCTGAAGCTATTATTGGAAACTAAACACCGACTAATTCAAAAATTAACAGATAAAAATAAACTACTTGAAAAAAAGTATTGCAATCGTAGTAAATAACAGATTAAATGTCAAGCTCACAGCGATAAATCAAAATCACCTATAGTAAATCTCAGATTAAAAGTCTGTTACAGGATTAAACGCCCCTAACAATACCTCAAAAAACGGGGATTTATTTTCTGTCTCCTTCTTACCCATAACGAAAATGTAAGTTAGGAAGCGTTGCACTTTCATGGTGAAGATAAAAAGGGTAAATTTGGGACATGTCATAGCCACTTCTACTTGTGGCTATAGAAATATCTATACACAGTTAACAGAGGTTCTCAAACATTTTTGTAAAAAATTTGTTGCTGATAGAAAGTAACAACTATAATTAAGTTACATATTAATTGCAATATTGTTACGCTCTTAATTTTCTTCTATCTTCCTCATATTACAGTAAATAATAAACTTAATTCTTTAATTTGACAAATGACTAATCGCAGAATTTTCTTAAATCACTTTTTCCGTAGAGGTCAAAATAATGACGTTTATCAATGTATCCAAAATCAACCATTAATAACCCATATTAATGTTCAATTTGTTATTAATGCAAAATTTTCATTATCACGTACGCCGCGGACAGGCGAACTGTCATTCGCGATTTTGTACGGTTGTTTTGTTGGTTGCTTATAAGCAGTGCGATGCATTCCGATAGGATTGAAGAATTTTTAACGCCACCAACCATAGCGGAAGCAGTAAATACGGCGGCACTAAGTATATTGCCTGGATAAAGCGGAAAATTGTATAAAAAAACTTACGCCGAATTTTTGTCGTGGAGTAGCGAACGGAAAGTAACGCGAGTCGGTATCGCTGGTAGCGTATTTTTCCACTTTAGTGGAAAAAATATTCATAGTTAATATTGCTATTAAAGAACAATGTGGACATAAGCAAGTACCATAAATTAACAGCGTTTATAAAGCGGCTACAGACCGTAGAAGTCGAAAGTGCTCAATAAGGATAATTGTGTAATTAATGTATTTTAGTATGATTGCAAATAATACTTCTCTGTAGGTTGCGTTGATTTTTTAAATAACAGGTGCTTTGCGTAAAGATTAGTTGTTAAAATTGGAAACTACTGATGTTCAAGATTTAAAGTCTAAATTTTTAAGAACGATTCAATAATCTAAAACTCATACACGAAGGATATATACAATTGTAGAAAATGAAGAACGCACTTTTTTAAACTTCACTATCTATATATATATATATATATATATATATATATATATATATATATATATATATATATATATATATATATATGTATACATATCTTTGCGACCAGCGTATACAATGTACAATCGATATTTTAATTATTATAAACATAACAAATGTTCTACTCAGCCTGTAGGCACAAACATATTTTATAAAATGTATAAAATATAAAATACACGAAGGATATATACAATTGTAGAAAATGAAGAACACTTTTTAAACTTATAAGACTATATATATATATATATATATATATATATATATATATATATATATATATATATTGTCTTATAAGTTTAAAAAGTGTTCTTCATTTTACAATTGTCTGACGTATACGATGCACAATCGATATTTTAATTATTATAAACATAACAAATGTTCTACTCAGCCTGTAGGCACAAACACATTTTATAAAATGCCATCCATTATTGCTACATTTCTAAAATTAGGTCAACCTACACTTTATACTGGACATTGTTTCAGACGCTCTTCTGCCTCAATTTTGTCTGACACCGGAGCAGACTTTTCAGTAATTAAACGACTTGGTGGTTGGAAGTCAATCTCAGTGGCGTACCGTTGAAAAGTTATTTTGTAACAGAAATATTATATGTACGGAAACTAGTAGCAATAATTCAGGTGATAATGTTAATTATAATTTAAATTCATTATCTACTTAAAATAATGTATCTGTTCCATGCCTTAATTTTAATAATTTTACTATTGCTCACATAAGTATTACCATTAATTCCAGAAATAATTTTGAATAATTAAAATAAAAACGGTTCATTATTATATTTGTTGTTGTCTTTTTTATTGAGGACGTCGATGGAAAAATTATGTAACGATCTCATGCATTAAAAGGCAATTAATAATCTCGAACATTAACCAATTCGCTCACTCCGCTCGCTCTTCGGTTAAAATATCTCGATTACTAATCGTCTTCATTAATGCACTATATATAATCATTTGTGCAATACAAATTTCTGTTCTAAACCGATATTAATTATTCACTTACCTCCTAATCACAGTTTAATTGATAAAAATCTTATAAAATTCGTAACAAAGTACGTCTAGTACTTAGTTTTCAATAAAAATATTGAATATATGGCTGCTTCAAGTGAAAAGCATGTACGTAAAGGCCGTGAGTTGCTTTTAAACTTTTTTGATTATTTTACACGTGAGAAACACTTCTGTGGGAAATGCCGTTCAGTACAACGGTAAACCTGTGAAGCTATACGCATTTCGCAGAAGACCGTTGAAAGAGCGATAATTTGCCAGATTATTTAAAACAAAAAGTGGGGGATATCGTATACCAAATGTACAAAGAAAAAGAATTTATCACTGTGCACTTTGGATTCTATATTAAAGAAAATGGTGGAGAGAGGTATAAGTGACATTAGTAGAGCATTACTTGCACGCTTAATTAAGCATTTGGGGTTTAAGTATGAAAAAACGGACGGGGTTTGATGAGCAGAGCCATTGTGCGTAATTACTTTCTGCGTCAGTGTATGAGAAACTAACTGTGTTTATGGAGCATCCTTAAGGCTACAAACCTAAAGTATTTTCACTTGAATCGCAAAGTTTATACAAGGCGATTTATATCAATGTTGTATTTTTTAAATGAAACCTCCTGTATATTATTGGATATTTGGATTCCTTGGTTACTGTTAGTGCAACTTTATCTATCACGCATGGTATCTAAAACGAATCGTTTAGCCGTAATTTATCATTTTTACAAAAAGTAGATGTCTGAAAAAAATTAATTATCGCTGTGATCACAAAATTTAGAAGGCCATGACTGCAATGTTTCTAGCGTAGACCGGGCGCTTAAATCCAAATTCTTGTGTTTAGAGAAATTACTTTGTCAATTTACAAAATTTCAATCAATGCTAACTTGATTTTTTAAAATGGAACGGCCATTTTTTCATCAAATGAGGAATTTTTTTACCTTTCTAACGATATGAAATTGTCGGTATCTATCTTCCGTAGATTTCGTTTCATTTCATAATTTCTGATTTGCCGTATATTTCAATTTTCAGTTTCTATGTTTCTAGCAGGCTGTGAAAGATAAACCAATTAAACTTTACTTTGACAATAGGTACTAGTACGTGCTGCTATTTCTGGTTAGAGCTTTTTTTGAGTAGTTAACATTAAATTTAACTAATAAAAATGGCAAGTTTTTCTCAAAATGAAATGATTGGTGTGGTTTTTATTCTTGAAGAATGCTCTAGAAATCCGTTTCTAGCGAGTCGAGTCAACAAAAATTTATTGCAGAATTTATTATCTTGAAAACTAGGAAAGAATTAAACCTGCGTCGAACGAGGATCATGAACTCAATATTTTAACTGCAGTACATGAAAACTCGAAAAAGATTTTCAAGTAAGTAGAACATCTGTCAGAAGAAGACGTCTAAATTATTGCACGAACAACGTGCTGATTTTTTTTGAAAATCATGGAGGATGTTGGAATTACGGATAAGTGAAGATTCTTAACATGGAGGGTGGAAGAAAAAGAATGTGGAGAAGCACTGGTGAAAGGTTTAATCAGAATTTAATAACAGAATGCGAAGTTTTAATAGGGGGTCGGTTATGGTGTGGGAAGGGACTTCAATGAATAGAACGACACGTCTTCATATTTTTCCAGTGAGGCGGTCGATGATAGCCCCAATCTACATTGCCATTTTACAGCGGTATGTCTTACCTCATGCAGAGCTAGCGGGCAATATTTTATATTGATGCAGGATAATGCAGGATCACACACCCCAGCAATAGTGCGAAACTTCTTAGAAGCTACGGGTATCACTACATTACAGTGGCCTGTGAGAACCTCGATATGAACTGCCGGATCGCACACCCCAGCAATAGTGCGAAACTTCTTAGAAGCTACGGGTATCACCACCTTACAGTGGCCTGTGAGAAGCCTCGATATGAACCCTACGGAACATTTGTGGGATGAAATAGAGAGAAGGATACGTTTATCACAGAAACCTGTCCGGATAAAGTCTACAAATGGGCAGATCCGTTAGTAGGAAGAATGATGGATCGTACAAATGGGAACTGATAAAAACCTAATTTCAGTATACTCGCTTGTAGAATGAAACTCTTATAGTTGCTAAGACAATAAATTGTTATGATAATTGTTTAATAATTAACGTTAAAATATTGCTTTCGAGTTTATTTCACTAGAAAACCGTGTCTCGATAAATTGACAAACTGGGTAATATACAAGGTTTCACCAAAAATGATGGTACTTCGGACAAATTTACAGAGAAATCAATGAATACAAAAAAACAATGAATGCTTGTAAATGAAACGTCTTTCACATCTTTCAATACCATTACTTGATTAACACACAGAGTGGGTCAATAATTAAGAAAAAATCATGGTTCGAGTTTTTCCACTACCATGCAAAGGAATTTTACCTATCAACGAATAAAGGCATTAAAGACATTCAAGTTAGGTCAAAAATCAAGTGCCTCACTTTTTTTGGAACCGAGTGTAGGTATATTTACTAAGAATATTCAATAACGAGCACGATAATACTTTTTATTGTAATTGTGATAACAGATATTGTCACAGCCAAATGCAGATAAGGATGATTGTATAACATAAAAATGTTATTACCTGCTAAATTACTAATGCGTTAATTTCATTACTTGACATTTGCAAATCGATAAAGAAATCAGTGAGTTACCTAAATTGGAACGTGCATCGTTATTTTGAAATTGTAGAAGATTGCATTGAGTACGCATGTTTGTAATCACTTCATCTACAATTACTGAATGTAAATGCAAAAGTGGCTAATTATGAAGAAGAATATCAAAATATTGGGATACTTGCGCAACTCCATGCGTTGTAATTTAATGTTTTATGGTTGCACTTTTTGGTAGTACCTACCTACGTTATTCACATATTGTGGTTTAAACCATGCAAAATTTGCACTTAAATGCACGACTTTGAATTAGTTGTAGAATTGTTTAACAATTTCGAATATACACTTCATGGAATATTAATGTTAAGAGTTTTTTACATGTTATTGCTTTTGTTACCGCGCGTAATTACTTAATCTTAATAAATATTTACAAGACGATTACCGATGAAACAAATAAGTATTTACAGCAAAACACGAACAGTTTCAATATTAAATATAATTGAAAAATGGTAGATTTAGATAGATCATTAAAAAACCGCGCCTATATGAACAAGATGGCTGCTGATGAATCACAATTTTAAACGTTAACAAATCAAACAAGATAGTTAATTAATAGGTAGTGATAAGAGTATGAGTAGAATTTTGATAATTTGTGGAACTTACCCCAATTTGTATAATCCACATATTTTCCAGCTTTTTCAATGTTCTCGGGACTACTTTTAGGGTTAAGATGGGGTTGTGGTTGTTCAGCATGTTGATTAGTCTCAACTGAAATGTACGAATTGGTATTAGTATTTATTCGCGAATAAGAAATAAATTAACTCACCTTGATTATCTTGTATAGAAGGACCAGGATGTCCGTCATGTGTTTCTGTTAACTCAACTTCATCATTGGGATTTTGAACAGGCTCTTCTTCCGCAAATATTTGAGTAATAAACAAAAATAATAATAGAAATTTAAATTTACGCATTTTAATTTTTCATTAATACAAAAATTTTTAACGATCGCGCTCGCCAAAAATTAAAACGTATTTAAAACCACTTTGTGCTTTATCAACCTGTAGTTTATTTGTTATCTAAGCTGATAACCAGATAGTGATTAAGGTGAGTCTTAAAATGACGCATAGGTGCCTACTATTACTATATTAATTAATCTTAAAAATTGTTTGGGAGATTTCAAGAATGTATTTCATTTAATAATCTAATGAATTTGCTTATAATGCTTGATAAACAGCACAGCAGTATCTGGTGCTAAATTAAGAAAAAAATTGTAGAAAATAGAACAAACCTAATAAATAAATGATAAAAATATTTAATCAAGGGTACTTAACTGATAAACAATAGATTATACTTCAGAACATTTTTGTATTTTGTTCATATTTATCACAGAGAAAAACAGACTAAGGTTAGTCATTTAATGCAATAATTTGAAGGGTTGCAATATGTGGAAATGGTGGTCGTCACCTAAAAGTGCTGCTTTGTATTTCGAGGCAACTTTAGAACAGCAAATTTAATTCGAAAATGCACTCGAAGGTGCAAGTAATATGGTACAAGGTGATTTATCTGTTTTTCGGTAGTAGCAAGCTCCCTTCTTCCTACATCTCAATATGGCGGAACATGAAAAAAGACCATTTTGAGAATTTCTGTGTCTGTGTATGTGTCTGTGTTCGTGTGTGTGTCTGTGTCAGTGTTTGTGTCTCTGTCTGTGTCTGTGTCTGAGTCTGTGTCTGTGTCTGTGCCTGCGACTGTGTCTGTGTCTGTGTCTGTGCCTGCGTATGCATTTGTGTCTGTGCCTCTGCCCCTGCCACAGCCTCTGCCTTTGCATCTGTCTCTGCCTCTGCCCCTACCTCTGCCTCGGTCTATGCCTCTGCCTCTGTCTATGCATCTGCATCTGCCTCTTGTCTCTGCCTTTGCCTCTGCCTTTGTCTCTGCCTCTGACTCTGCCTGTGCCTCCGCCTCTGCCTCTGTGTGTATGTGTATGTGTGTGTGAGTCTATGTGTGTCTGTATAAATGTATGTGTGTGTCTGTGTGTGTATGTGCGTGTTTGTGCCTGTGTGTGTGTGGGTTTGTGTGTGGGTCTGTGTGTGTTTGTATGCATTTGTGTGTCTGTGTGTGTGTCTGTGCGTATGCGTGCCTGTGTGTGTTTGTGTGGGTCTCTATATGTGTGTGTGCGTCTGTGTTGTGTGTGTGCCGGTATGTATCAGTGTGTGTGTGTGTGTGTGTGTGTGTGTGTGTGTGTGTGTGTGTGTGTGTGTGTGTCTGTATGTATCTGTGTGTATGTGTGCGTGTATGTGTGCGCGCGTGCGTGCGTGAGTGAGTGTGCGCGTGCGTGCGTGAGTGTGTATGTGCGTTCATGCGTCCGTGTATGCGCGCGCGCGTGCGGACGCATGTGCGTATATCTGGGTCTGTGTGTGTCTGTGTATCTCTCTCCCTCTCTCTCTCTTTCTATCTCTCTTTGTGTGTGTGTGTGTGTGTGTGTGTCTGAGTCTGTGTCTGTGTCTGTATCTGTGCCTGCGACTGTGTCTGTGTCTGTGTCTGTGCCTGCGTATGCATTTGTGTCTGTGCCTCTGCCCCTGCCACAGCCTCTGCCTTTGCATCTGTCTGCCTCTGCCCATACCTCTGCCTCGGTCTATGCCTCTGCCTCTTGTCTCTTCCTCTGCCTCTGCCTTTGTCTCTGCCTCTGACTCTGCCTGTGCCTCCGCCTCTGCCTCTGTGTGTATGTGTATGTGAGTCTATGTGTGTCTGTGCGTGCCTGTATGAATGTATGTGTGTGTCTGTGTGTGTATGTG